>JALIZH010001631.1:0-11242 GCA_030522465.1 Rhipicephalus appendiculatus | reverse complement strand
TCAATCCACTCATATTACATAATATACCTTAATACTCGCGAACCAAGCCTGCCTCTCGAGACGAAGTTACAGTGATCCCTTGAGTAGCATACAGAACACTGTAAGGACAAATACAATGTGCATGGCTAATGAAGACGAGTCGCACAGGAAAAGGTTTCAGTTGTCTGCATGCATGTTTAATGAAAAAACTCATATATCCCTTTCCCCAGTGTAGGACAGTACAGCGGTTTTTCTAGACTGGTTAACATCCCTGCCTTTTCTCTCCCTCTCTCTCCTGTTCCATTTCTTCAGCTGTAGCATTTTTCGCTTGCTTGCGCCACAGAAACGACGATGTGAATCACCTAAGAATTTACACTGCAGATGGAGCTCGACCCTCAAGAGCTCGAAATATCAAACTCAACTTTGGGCTACCCAGACAGCCTGCGATGCGGCGGTTAGTCTAGGTCTAACTATCCCCACGTGGGAGCGCCCCGCGGTGTCGTCCTAAGGGGAGGCACTTCTCAGGATCCTTAAATAAATTTATTCGTACCTTACCATGCATGCGTATATTATATTACAGTATATTATATTTGGAGCTATGCACACACAAGAACTCTAAGTCGAAAGGGCGGTGCCTTAGCCTCAGGCTAAGGCACCTTACCATGCATGCGTATATTATATTACAGTATATTATATTTGGAGCTATGCACACACAAGAACTCTAAGTCGAAAGGGCGGTGCCTTAGCCTCAGGCTAAAACACCGCAAATGACGTCCCCTGGCGGCGTTTCCGCAGCGGTAACCAAAAGTCGCTCGTCTTATCGCGTTCTTTTCCCTCAAGCCCAACGGCATCACAGCCATTACCAATGTTTCTTTATGTTCTTCACAATGTATGCTTGTCAAGGCATAAAACGTACTAGTCCAGAAGCCCATACCAGGGCGTTACAGGCAGGGAGCAAGACAGGCCAACCTTGAGGCTGACGGGGGTGTACTCTTCCTTAACCTGTCGAGCAATAGGGGAAAAAAAATTACACCATCTCCCGCTAAAGGGAACCATGTGTAGATGTGAAGCAGCGGGCGCTAACGCTTACACTGGCGGCGGCGTTGACGCTGGCGCTCATCGGAGCGTTGCGCAGGAGAGAAAACTGGGGAGGCGCAAAGCACGCAGTGATGGAGCGGTGTTTTCTACTGGAACATGCCAATCGCTGCTAATGGGCAATGAGAGACAGAAGACTCCGACTGGACACAGAGACCCGCAGTCCGCTTTTAGTTAACGCGCACGCTGCGAAAATTTTTATTGTTCAACAACGCACAGGAGAAATCTCCCACCGGCACCAGCATGGAGGTCAAGATCCATTGCCATATATACGGGGTGGCCAGTGAACGGTTGTGCAGCGCGAGCAGTCGGTTTTGTCAACCAAGAAACTCGCTAGCAGACGCTGCCTGCGTCGGCCTCGCGAGGCGAGAGAGGAGGGCGGGGGAGCGTAGGAGAGGAGAGAGAGGGGGACGCGCATGCGCAGTGGAAGTGTGGGCGCCGCGGGCAGGGATGCCTAGAGGGGAGAGCGTAGGAGAGAGAGGGGGGGGACGCGCATGCGCAGTGGGAGTGTGGACGCCGTGGGCTGGGATGCCTAGAGGAGAGAGGGGGAGCGTAGAAGGAAAGAGGAGGGAAGGCGCATGCGCAGTGAGGGTGTGGTTGCCGCGGGGAGGGATGCCTAGAGGAGAGAGAGAGGGGGGAGAGGAGGTTTTTATTTTTTTTGAAAGGGTTTGCGCATGCGCAGTAAGGGTGGTCACGCCGCACACCACCACCGGATTAAGCTTCGCCATAAGATGCTTCACATCTAAAAGAAAATGAACGGTGTAAAGAGGGGACTTCGGCCATCGGCCGTTGCCATGTAACAGGAGAGCTGATGCGTGTAGCCGGCCGCGGTCGGCCGGGCCGCCTGTGTTGAGACGTGAGCGAGTGCTGAGAGCAATTCGTGGCAGGAGCTATGGAAGTTAACGACATTATTGTGTTGTTTCTGTCTTTTCACCTCGCTGAATCAGAAGTCCTCCTCTTTGGTTTACGTCATTCTATTCATTGTGACACGAAATGCCGCAGATCCCATTATCTACGAGTCTCAACTTACAAAGTCGGCTGCCCGCGTCACCAGCTCTGTTCGAACGTCTCATGTTGCTTCATTTCCGTCTGTATATGTATCCTCATAGGGACACTGAAGAACAGTACCAGTTTTTTTTCTTTCTTCCTTCCTTCCTTCTCTTCTTGTCTTTAGTCATTTTCTTCCTTTCTTTTTTTTCTCTTTTTTTATATAATTCGCCTTCATTGACGAATCTTCAAAATGTCTTGTTTAATAGGCACGCACACAGGCCCCTTTCACATTTGCCTGCTCTTCCCTGCACAAAGAGCGCCAAGGTGAAGGCAACGCTGCTTTATGTAGTGTGTCTCTAAACAAATGGAGCACACTGACTTTGAAGCCAATCTCATTTCTCCCTTTATCTCGCACAATCGCTCTTATCTATTCAACACTGTCATCTCGAATAACACCTACGCTCCTCAGAAGGCCTTCAAGCGAGTTTTGCGCGATGTCCTCTCGGCACCTGTTTTGCTTAGAACTTTTGCGGCACCGAAAAAAGCATCGAACGCTTGCTGTATCGCTGTCCTCGTTTTGCCTCGGAGAGACAAGTACTTTCCAACGCACTGCGGTGACTGGATGGTTCGACCACTTTCCGTATAGGTGCTACTACAGCACCGTCCACATCTCCCGACAGCCCACAAGGTAGTGAAAACAGTCATGTGCTTTTTGAGGACGACGGGCTTGTGCGAACGCCTGTGACTGGCGGAGCAGTTCCGCACGCTGCAGCGAACTCACTGCCCCTCTCATGTTTTTAGGGGCGAAGCTCCTCTTGGTCTAACCTTGTCAGGCGTAACGCGTAACCGGCGTAACCCCCAGTATCGCCTGCCATCTCGGAGGCCATGATAAGAGATGACCATTTCTCGTCTCATTTCCTAGATGGCGTTACTCTGCCGCTACTCTCCGAATTGCCGCTACTCTCCGATTGGTCGCTGCGCGCGCTTTGCCTGAGTGCGCGGCGATCGAGTGCCTCTCTCAGTCTCCTGGATCGTCGCCGTACGTGTCGAATCGTTGGTGGGGCATGGACGAAGCGAAGCAGCGGGCGCGGAGGGCCGCGGCGGCTCGTGCTTGTCGTCAGGATCCCGCGGTGCGAGTCGGAGAAGCGGCAGCGAAGCGTGCGCGGCGCCTTGCGGATCCCGAGACGGTGCGCGCAAATGGCGCCGCGAGGCAACGTGCACTCCGAGCAGCGAGAGCAGCGGACCCCGAAAGGCGAGCCCGAGAAGCGGCGGTGAAGCGAGCGCGGCGCCTGGCAGACCTTGATGGTGCTCGTGTGCGGGACGCGGCGACCCAGCGGCGCCATCGGTCTCACATTCAAGGAGCCGACGCGCGGTTCGAGCGGGAATTTCTCGCTCATTCGTTTGGCCGCAGTTGCGACGTGTGTGATCGACTTTGGTTCGATAAAAAAATCACCGTACCTCACGTGTTTGCATGATGATTTTATCGGGCGAACTTCTCGGAGGGTTAACGGCATTATCCATAACCTCTCAAGCTTCGCCCACCTCACCATCATTCACCTCGTGGATATGCTGTGATTTTTTATTTTCGGCTTCTCTTCCCTCCTCTCTTTCTCATCTTTATTTTCCCCTTCCCTAATCCCCCCAGTGTAAGGGTAGCCAGTCGGAAGTCTTTCTGGTTAACCTCCCTTCAGTCTCCCTTTCAGTTTCCTTCCTTCCTTCCTTCCTTCCGCCGGCTGCCATAGAAAAACAAGTGAAGTGGTGGCACACTTCTAGAACAAGCCGATGCAGCTTAGTCCCAGTCTAAAAATAGCTCAGCTGAGATAAACAAACGGACAGCTTTACAGAGTGATTCGATGGTGATAAGGATGTTCCCTCAGTTCGTTCAGTAGCACTTTGTTTACTTTGGAAACAGTGGTAGATCTCCTGCAGGTGGCGTGAGGTAGCTTAAGAGGAAAATCCTTTAAGCGCCGGCGGGAATCTTTCTTTCGACTTTGCCCTTTAAAAATATTATCTTGGATACTGGTTCGTCTACAGCTCGAGTATTCAGTTGTGAGATAGCCCGAGCAATAAGCCCCATTGGAGAACTACAGAGAGAGAGAGAGAAATAAAAGAAGAGAGAGAAGGCACGCAACGATGTCAATGACAAAAGCGTTCGAGGGGCTTCCCTATTCTGGGTAAAATAAAACGAGAATAGAAATATGGTGCGCTCAACCTAACCTCGTCGGAGGGTAACAGCTTGCATAAAAATAGAACACCTGCAGGCGATGGTGTGTAAATGTGGTGGGCCCCATCCCTACAAAACTCACAAACAGGTGTGGCGATGACAAGCTTTTTTTGAAATGTTCTCTAACGTGGTTCTTTCAAACGATCTGCTATTGCATCATTGATTTTTTTTTGTTTTTTTGAAGAAAATAAGTGAGCCACCAAACGCTGTGCGACAGCATTCTTTCATCGTCAATAAAGTGGGCCCTACAGCACAAATTCTCAAGATGGTCCAATAATGTACCCATGTGGCACCATGAGAAATTCATCATTCGGGTTCCGTGGTAGATATTTAATACCAAGCTTTGTTATGTGGTCATTGTTTCGCTGTTAGGGAAACAATGAAAGTCCTTCGGTAAAATTTCGCACATATTTGATACGTATGATTCTGCAATAGCTTAATTTTCTTCTTAAATGGTGTTTAATGCTATAAGGTCGATTCACTTAATCAGAATTTCAAATATTTTTGATAACGGTGGAGGCGTGCAAGTTTTCAAAACTTTCAAATAGGAAATCAGATTTGGTTTCATTAAATTAGGTATTCCGATTGTACGTCATTCTTCATTGCGATAGCAATTATATTGACACTCTCGGTGGGTTTTTTTCCATCGGCTTCAACGAGCTGTTCTGTATATGTATAGGTACGTGTATACATACCAATACGCGCTCGTAGTGTGTCCTGTGTGTTCTTTTAGTTCGTCTTTCTTTGTGTTTGAGTAGCGCACTGTAAGTTTCAAGCTGCTAGCCTTCCTGCATGTGACATTCCAATCTGTTTATATCGCATTCATTGCTTCTCTATTGCGGTGAAAGCTTAAGTTTTTTGCAAATGCGACTATTACTGCGTCGCTCTGTGGTAGGATACTTGATCGCCACAAAAGTACATGTGTTCGATTACGGAGCGAACCCTTATTTTTATTCTATGCATGCATCGGGAGAGAGGTAGAGAGAGAGAAAAAAAGCATTGGAAAGGCAGGGATGTTAACCAGGTTGCACCCGGTTGGCTACCCTGTAAATGGGCGGGTAAACACGTCGCCCATTTTTGTGTTTTTATTTTCTTTGTCGTTTACTTATTTCTTTGACTTATTTATTTATTTATATACATCAATCTTCTCAACATGGCTTCATTTACACGGTGCAGTACGTATAAATACCATTACTTTGATCACGTAGAATGTCGATATTTGTACAATGTATGCGCCATATTTCTGCTGCAGCTGCTTGCCGCCCCACTCCGGCTTGGAGCGCCCGTGATTGTCTTTCGGCCGTCCATTGTCACTGGGTCCACGCTTGAGGTTTCCCAAAGATTTCCAATAAGCCTCTTGTCACCCGGCGATTTTCCGGCACTCTAATAGAACGTTATTGAAGACTTCTTCTACAACCGTAATTCCGTGTCGGTGGTTCGCCTCAACTCGACATCAGTTTTGTCGTTCGAATCACAAGGGGTGATTGGGTTTCGGAACCCGTCTGTCATCGGGAGAGCCTCTACGTGGGTTTTGAATAACATAAACACGGTAACCTGTCCATAAAGATGAACGCGGTCGAGTGAGTGGTTTTCCAGCAATCATAAGGCACATTTCTGTGCGGCCTGTTATGTTTACAAGATCTTTTCTTGCTTTGACGTCTTAGCTAAGAGTGTTTTACGTTCCGTTTGAGTTGGAGGAGTGAGGCCCCTTCCGAACGGGCCCTTCTAGTTGAGAGCGTGGCGTTCGCAATATTGTCGCCTAGTTGTATATGGCGACCGCAACAGAAAACAACTTTACGCTCTGGTGCCGAATGCTATTATACTTGCCGTACAGGGATTCCTTTGAGGCCTTTCGTGTCCAGACTCGTAAGTACTCGACGGTTACTACATGAAAAGCAAATGGTGGCCGCATATGGAAAAGAAGAGCGTAAATACGAATTGCATAGCAAACAGAGCAAGACCACTGCCACAGCTGGCATTAGATGAGGCCTCAAAAAAATGGGGGGCCAAATCGCTTTTAAATGCGAATGCGTTTCATAGTCGGGCTATGTCAGGCATCCGGCGTTGTCCGGCGTTGTCCGGCGTTGTCCAGCGTTGTCCAGCGTTGTCCGCGGAGGAGGAGGAGGATAGGTTGAGGAGGTAAGCGCCGGCAGGTGTTAGATGTGAAGCATCTTATGGCGAAGCTTAATCCGGTGGTGGTGGTGGGCGGCGTGACCACCCATACTGCGCATGCGCAAGCCCTTTAAAAAATATAAATAAAAAAACCTCCTCTCTCCCTCTCTCTCTCCTCTAGGCATCCCTCCCCGCGGCAACCACACCCTCACTGCGCATGCGCCTCCCCTCCTCTCTCCCCTCCTACGCTCCCCCCTCACTCTCCTCTAGGCATCCCTCCCCGCGCTCCCACTGCGCATGCGCGTCCCCCCTCTCTCTCCTCTAATACGCTCCCCCCCTCCCACCTCTAGGCATCCCTGCCCACAGCGTCCACACCCCCACTGCGCATGCGCGTCCCCCCCTCTCTCTCCTCTCCTACGCTACCCCCCTCTCTCGCCTCGCGACGCCGACGCAGGCAGCGTCTGCTAGCGAGTTTCTTGGTTGAAAAAACCGACTGCTCGCGCTGCACAACCGTTCACTGTCCATCCCGTATATATGGCAATGGATCTTGACCTCCAAAGTGGTGCCGGTGGGAGATTTCTCCTGTGCGTTGTTGAACAATAAAAATTCGCAGCGTGCGCGTTAACTAAAAGCCGACTGCGGGTCTCTGTGTCCAGTCGGAGTCTTCTGTCTCTCATTGCCCATTAGCAGCGATTGGCATGTTCCAGTAGGAAACACCGCTCCATCGCTGCGTGCTTTACGCATCTCCAGTTTTAAATGCGAATGCATTTCAAGTGTGTGAGGGCGCTCGCATCGCGGGAGCTCGGCGGAGCTATATATGAAAAAAAATTTAAAAAAATTAAAAAAAAAGAAAAAAAAGGAAAAAAGAACAAAAAAGAATAAAAAAATAAATAAAAAAAAGAAAAAAACAGAACAAAAAGCAAAAAAAAAAAAAAAAAACAGGCGCTGCGCCGTGCTTCCGACCGGGCTGCAGAAATTAGGCGCCTTTTCCTTCTTCGAACCACAACCACCATATATAAATGGAGTGAAGCGCGCGCGAAATGCATTCGCATTTCCTCACGATTCCCTTCGGGGAGGTGGGGGCATTTTTTTTCAGTGTTGTTAATAAATGTAATCGCCCACCGAGGGTCCATGGGTTCGGCTCCCAGGTCATCCGAATCAACGAAACTTGTTCTTCTGGCTTTTCTTTGTAATTTATTTGAGTGCGTTTTTCTAACATCACTTCCTTGACGGAAATAACGTCTGTGAAGGCTTAGTTGACTCCGGCATAAAACACTTTCGTAATTTAAAAATGCTGAACAGCGCGAAAAAAAAAAGCCTTATCTATCGTATATCAATCCCTGCGAGATAATTGTATTACGAAGAAGCGGGGATAACGCTGCAGGAACTGTGCAGGCTTCCACGTTAAATATGAGTGTTGAAGCGCACTTTTCAGGATAATTTATGAAAAGGTAGAGAGAGAGAGAAACAAAGGAGAAAGGCAGGGAGGTTAACCAAGCTAAGCTCGGTTGGCTACCCTACACGTGGGGTGGGGGGAAAGGGGGGAATAATAGATAGGATAGAGAAGAAAGAAAGAAAAAAAGAAAATGAAATTAACAGTTAGTAAGAACACACACAACGTAGAGACGCGCTGGTAATTCACAGACGCTCGCGAAGTCCGGTCGCCTTCAGGTAGCTCAGTAGGGCTTTCGTGGCCTTGTGCATGCCCGAAACCGTGGGCCAAGGTCCCAGAATCTTCTTTTCGGACAGCGGTCTTGTATCAAGACGATTAAGTTTGGCTCCTAGAACACGTCGATGTGTCCGGTAGGAAGGACAGTGGCACAAAATGTGTTCAATGGTCTCCTCACAGCCGCATGAGTTGCATGCCGCACTGTTGGCCATTCCTATGAGATGAGAGTATGCATTCGTAAATGCCACACCCAACCACATGCGGCACAACAAAGTTTCATCTCTACGGGAGAGTCCGGACGGCAAGGTAGGATTTGCAGGAAATACCTGTGCTCAATATTTGCGCGAGTGATTCAACACAAAAATATTCCCTCCGAGAGCGGGGAAGGGAGACAAACTCGAAAGAGGTCTTCAAAGCTTCTTCACTTTATTGGTCTGCCCACTTATGCCAAGGAAGACCGCTAAGAACCAAGGTACTGATCGCAGTAATCTCCACATATACCAGCCGCTCCTACAATGTGGCGAAGGAAGCAGAATACGAACTGTACACTGTATGGTTAACTAGAAAAGAAATAAAAAAATTTACTGGCGGTTGCGAGATATCGTTGGTATAGTGAAAAAAATATGGCCTCTTTCAATCAATCTTTCTTTTTTCTAATGGCGAGCTTTCTGTTAGGAACGCTTGTTTAACCAACGCGCGCGAGCAGCTATATGTCAAATAAATATGAATGAAGAAATAAAAAGATCGATGCGTAGTGTGAGAAACAAGCCCTACTTTCGTGAAGTACAGCTTCGGCATCCTTTTCATGTTAGTCCTACAACTTTTCAAGTTATTCCTTGTGTCTCCTCGTTCCTCCAATGAGTACACTCTCATGCAATGGTCGAGGCTAGTGAGCGCTAAAAGAGAAACAAAAAAGTTGATGCGTAATTGATAAAGTGTGGTAGGCATTTGTTATAATCAGTTGACAGCTATAGCAAAAATGTAGCAAGGCAAAGCAACGGGGCGATGATGCGCAAAAATGTTTGTGTGCGCCATGTCATCAAATGCCAAAGCCTTCAGACCAAGGGCGATGCCATCAATTCTGGCAGTGACCTATGCAGCAGCCCGCCACGACTCGATTGCGAGGCGAAAAACAAACGAGGGAACAAACCAACATCACGACCCATGTATTACACGCGGTAGTTTATATGGGGAAAGAAGCCGTTCAGGGTATACTACAAGGTATGACGCAGAATAAGCTCCGGTCCTCCTTCGTTCAGAAATCCCCGACAGTTGCACTCACTTTATTGAAAGAAAGCGACGAAAGAAACCAATAAAAAATCTACGATGAAAAATAGGGAAGAGGAGTAGGGGGAAATAATGAGCTCCCGTTCTTATTCTGCTACGTGCTACTGTCCCTTGCCTGAGCAAAGAACATTCAGCGATAGATTCACACTATACAGGATACTACAAAGACACCGGCTTTCTACAAAGAAACGGGAGAGTAAGAATAGCATGAAAGCAATTAAGGAACAGTTCTGGCACTATGAAAAACTGAAATTGAAGAGACACGCCTCCTTCTACTTCATGCACCCCTGTTATCCTTGTTTCCTGCTTCCTCTTCCTGTTTCTGCTGCTGCTTTTTTTTTTTCGATATGTAGTCTAGTCGCTTTTGTTTCCGTTTTGGACTTCTCGTTTTGTACTTTAGTAGTGACTGGTGCAACCCACCCACCGTTTTTCCACCACCACTAGCAGCACTGTCTTGTTTTTTTCTTCGCGCCATGCATTGTAACAGTGAAAGCTGGATTAACACTCTCGCGAAAATTTGTAAAAATGCCGAGCGAAAAAAAAAAAAAGCCCGGAAGCTCCCTCTTTTTTCTTCGCGCACTAGCGGTGAGGCAGATTAAAAGTACCGCGAGAACTGAAGACACCGTGCTGCTCTACCTTTTTTTTTTTTTCTTCGGTGTTTTTTTTTTTCGGTACCGTAATGATCCACTGCGCTTTTAAAAGACATTTCTCTCGGCGGATAAAATAATAGCGCAATGTAGAACTAACGCACAGGCGATCAACACAGATATAATCCGAACAAAAAGTGTTAAATTTTTTACAACGTACACGCCCTGCGGCGGTCGCTTCAGGTGCTATCCGCGCAATGCTCGCTGTGAAAGGAACGAAAGGAGGTAACCGCATCTCGGTGCTTTCCCGTTGATGTCATCAGCTTTGGCCAGAGTAATGTATAAAGTAGCGCCTGAAGCTTATTATTAAGGCGTGGTGGCTTCTTCACAACATGCCAAGGAACACTGAACGAAGAAATGGCTTTAAAGAGAGCTTTAAAAAGATCCCAGCTTTACAAAGATTGCCTCCATGCATTGGAAAGGCCGCCAATTGTTTCGCAGCTTACTCCGCATTCTTCGAATTACTGCAGCTATCGTTGAATCAGACGCATAATTGTAGATTCGCAACGGCATTCGTGGGTGCTCTGGACTGGTTTACGCGAAAGAGAGGGAAAGAAGGAGGGAGCGAGAAGGAATTAAATGTACTCAATTTCCTGTTTTTAAATTGTTTCTGCCATCGGCCGTTGACCTTCGGTATTTCATACGCCTTTACTCCCAGTTGCCTGGAAATTTCTGTTACGAGCAGCCCAAGCATAAAAGGTTTGTTTTTGTCTATTTGTGATGAGGAGCCCGACGACATAACTAATTCTCATGCTCGTATTACCTATCTTGTCTTCTACTACAAGCTACAACTACGCGGTACGGACTCAATGTCACTTACTTTGTCATGCTCATTGGATGGTGCACGCCAACCTTGGTTGAGACAATTTAGGGGCCAAATCGGCAAATCTAATAAATTGCAAGTGCGATTTGACGTTGACAGGCGGCCTTCGCTAATAGCATATGCAGTTTCAGGATTGGCTAGAAGATTCTGCTACGACAAAATTTTAGCGCGCGAGTATCTTGTGTGTATGGTCTTTTCACAACGTATGAGAAAGCAGCTCCGAGATCATTCTTCTAAACCAGGGGTCTCAAACTCATATAGAGAGTTTTGTTTCACGGTTATGTATTGACAAAGGGTGACCGCATGGGGTGCCTCACGCCAAAAATACTTTGGACCAGTCATGCCTGTGTAGCACGTGAACATACTTATTAAGAATATATATATAAAAAAAAAACTACAGGTCGAACACAGTCATG
>JALIZH010001630.1:0-17398 GCA_030522465.1 Rhipicephalus appendiculatus | reverse complement strand
GGGTGGCTGGCTTTAAACTATGAAATCGTTATGATAGTCACATATTCTGACGCCCGATGGCAATGTACGCTTGTACCACGCAATATTCCTGGGATATTACATGTTATATTGCGACGCCTATATAAAGGACGCTCGCGTTTGCGAAGCATGGAAGTTATTTTCACTGCATTTCCAAGCAGAGGAAGTTATTTTCACAGTACTTCCAAGCAGAAGGCATGGCTATGTGGTAGAACACCTGCTTGTCCCGCAGACGACCCGGGTTCGATCCTCACTCGGATACGAAAATTTTTATTATTTATTTTATTTGCATCTTTCTCGATTTTTCGGTCACGGACAAGATGATGATTTTTCGCTCACAACCAACGACGCCGACGCCGACGCTGGAATTTCGTGCGAAACGAGCTCTTTAACGCTATCGCGTTAAAAATCTATGAAGCAAATGAGTGTAGCCCCAGCCTCATTTCAAGCAAGGCTGCAATGGCTACACTCATCTGCGTTATACATTTTTTTCTTTCCAGACTGCGATTACCAGCAGGGACACGCGCCACCACAGGAGATGACGTCAATACTAACCCCCCTTAAAACTAACACACTAGGGATTAGAAGGCGCCTTTGACAAAGATAGGTCCACCTATCGAAACGTCGGCCGCCTGTCTGGGGCACTTCCTTTGTTCTCCCGGCTTTTCCCACTTGTACATGTTAGAGAGATAGGCCGGAAGTTGTTTAGGCATTGTTTATCCCCCCGACTAGTGTACGGGAATTATCTTGGCAATTTTCCAGTCTGAGGGAATTCGACATTCTTCGATTGATTTCTGGTATATAAGACAAAAATATTTGCTACAAGGCACAGCGTAACTTTTTTTTCAAAACTTCACTAGGAATGTCACCTGGAGCACTGATTTTCTTTCCGTCAAGGTTTAGAAGCACAGATCGCACTCCCGCCTCAGAAATTGTAGGGCTACCGGTCAGTTTCCGGTGTTCAAATGATTGCATAAAAGTCTGGCTAACACGGTTGTTTTCATTATTCTCAATGGTGAAGACGGACTGAAAGTATTTATTAAAATAGTCTGCTTTAGCTTTCCCGTCTGTGGCTACCATTGGAACACTTGGTTGTTGCTTTGTCTTCAGGTACCGCCAAAATTTGCTAGGCGATTCGAAGTTTTAATAAAGGTATGTGAGGTGGTACTGCAAAAATGTTGCTTCACAAACCTTGTTGCATTCTTAATCTGCGTGTTCAATGAATCGAGGTGAGATCGGTAGTTAGGGACACTACAAGTTTGACTGCGCTGTCTAAGTCTCTTAATATTTCGCTTTATATGAATTATTTCTCGTTTTATCCAGGGATATTGTTTGTTGGTAATTTTCTTAACTGTGGGGACGAGATGCTCAATGCAATGTTGGGTGATATCTTTGCAATGCAACCTGATCCTGTCAATATGTGACTGTTTATCCAGACACACATTGACGAAATCGTCATATTCGTTAACCAAACAAGTCATGATAGCTTCATGTCGTCGTTCATTGAAAGCAAAAACACGTCTTTCGGCACTATGTGGACGAGCAAGACCAACTAGTGATTGTTCTATAGATGGCTGCTAGCATTACAGAAGGTTAAGAGTCGTTTACCTTTAACGCATCTTGTATATGCCTACAACAATTGCGGGCATAAACATGCCCCTGAGTCAGTAGCGTAACTCACTGGGCGGGATGGCGTTGAAATATCTTGCGTGAAAGCGCGAACTTCCCGCAAGCGAGTTAACTACATCACGCTGCTTTGGACGCAAAAAGCGATCAATTTAGGGCTGATTCGCAAAAGTTAGCATAGTGTAAAAAAACAGACTTGAGTTGAATGGAAATTGATATACTTAACTTCCAGTTATAGACATGTGCACCTGTGTACACAAAACGTTTACCGACAAAATAAAATTGATAAGTTCGGCAACCAGCGGGTTATTGTACAGAACTAGCGAGGATTAGGTGAGTTGTATGCACAGTAAAACTTTGTTGCACGTACTATCCGGCGCCGAATGAAACGCCGGCAGTTGTGATCGTGGTACAGTTCACACCATCATGATTCGAGACACGCTCATGTGATTTGCCACTCGTGCGCTGCACGCATGCTTTCGGTCGCGCAATGCTGCCAAATGCGATGTGAGCACCTGTGAAAGGTGATGACACGACGGCGCGCACTAAGCAATTCGTAATGCTTGGGCAATGCGCTCCGCTTTTCGTGTTTCATTTGACACCGATTGTACAGCTTGGCAATCAGTAGGAAAAATTGGTGAAAGGGTGTCACGGTACGTGCGCTCTTATCGGTGCCATTGAATTTCTGCATTCGTGCGAAGCACCTGCCGCAGGACGTAAAGGCTTTGCTTGGTGGTTGCCACCCTTCCATCGGTCATGGTGTTAGGGTGGTAAAATTATGAGGTATGAATGGCACCGGCAAGAGCGCACGTACCGTGACGCCCTGTTGGTCCAGCTTCAACAAAGCGGACTTCAACCGGGAGTGAAGAAACAGTCACAGTTTCACCATAAGGCGAAGCAGTGAATGCGATAGCAACAAATTGGAATGCCAAGCGACGAATGGCAAGCAGGTCGAAAACGTGCAGCGCGCTGCTCACGCACACATGACGCACGAAAATAACACGCACAGGACGAGAGCGAACTAAAAACATTCACAGCTCGACACTTAACGCACTGCTCAAACAAAAACGACGCACGAAACGTATTCACAAGGTACAGACGAGCGCGAACTAACAAGTGTCACAGTTGTTACTTCGCTGTGTTTGAAAAGCGTGATCTAACCCCCCCTTCGGGTAAAGTCCGCGCCGGAGAGCTAGGAGCGCCTGAGAGCGCGCGTCGCGACGAACGGGTAAGCCCCGCCCAGCTAAGCCCCGCCGAGCGCGGTTTTTGCGCCATCTCGCTGGTAATGGTGAAAACACGCTGAAAACTCGCTGTATATAAATAGCTCGCCGTTTGAACGTTGAAGGACGTTCGCCTTCGTGGCTGAGCGGTTAGCGCTGCAGAGCAAGAGGTCCCTGGTTCGATGCCGCGCGTCGGAGACATTTTTCTGAATTATTTTTCTTTGAGGCTTTTTATAAATATATAGATACATATACATATAGGGGACATGACGCCGACGGCGAAAACCAGCCGAGAGTGTCCATATAATTGCTATCGCAATAAAAGGAGATGGCGAGAGTAACGTGACCGGAACGGTGACACTGCAGGCAATATGTGGTCACAAGAGCTAACAAGACTTAGTACTCAGCGCCCAGCTAAGTCCCGACAAGCTGGTGTGGTCAACACTTGCACTGATGATGTTCTCCCAAACTATGTGCATAATACCCCGGCCCTACGTCCGAAGTTCGCCGTTGACCGAGAAGGGGTCCCCTCCAGAGCTAGTGAAACCTCGGTGATACGAACACAGCTCATACGAATT
The DNA here is from genome assembly GCA_030522465.1 of Rhipicephalus appendiculatus. NCBI lineage: Eukaryota > Metazoa > Arthropoda > Arachnida > Ixodida > Ixodidae > Rhipicephalus > Rhipicephalus appendiculatus. Next base: position 13,956 of record JALIZH010001630.1, on the reverse strand, counting down.
TCGGGGTGATACGAATTTTTCTTTGGTCCCGGCCAAGGCTCAATGGCCTGCAATGTAATGCAGTACGGTTGTTGCGAACCGAATTTCACCCGGCGACGTTTGATACGAACGTACGCTACCGCCCAGGTACGAAGAGGTGCTGTCCGCGCTGTCGCGGAAGACGCGCCAAGCGCGTGCGAGCGCGGGAACGCAAGCGCCGGCATGCACGCCGCACCGCCAAATCGTCAGAATCTCGGTGTAATAAAAATACTTTTTCTTACCGTCAGAATAAACCTTCAGAAACGCGTCACGGCAACGCCTGTCACGGACTCCTAGATTGTGTGCACGAATCTTTGACTCTAATGTGCCTCCGTGTGCCTTCGCGTTTAGATTACAGAGGGCATTGGTGCCATGCTTATTTTTTCTAACGCGTCGACGCGGGCTGCTGTCGTTGTATTGTGTTTACACGTGCCTGCCTCGTGCATCGGACATCCTATGAAAGGCGGACGAGGACCGAAAGAAGGCGAGGACGGTTTTTAAGGAGTCCGGCCTCACAACGTCAACATGCGCGACTGTTGAGGTCGCACTTGTGCGGGCACGGTCGTAAATCTCCCAAAAAAGACATCCCCAACACCTCCGCAATAAGAAAATCATAACATAGGACCGTGGTTCTAAAATTTTGTGGCCTTGATCTATCGCGTCAAAGAGCTTCTTCCTTTACTTTCGCCGCAGTACAGTGGTGTCATGCGAAATAGCACACTAAAATTTGGAAGGGGCCATTGCTGTCGCGGGTCACAACGCACCTGGTTTCATTAATTAAACACGCGAGTACGTGCCGTATATTTACGAGTGCTCATATGATTGCCGACATCTTAAAGGGGCCCTGCAACATTTTTTGAGCATGCTCAGAAAACGCTGCCGATCGGTAGTCCAGGCTCTCGAGAACACGCGAGCCAAATATTATAGCGCAGCACGCGGCGTGGAATTCACAATAAATTCTCAAAGTCAGCCAGAAATTGCTTTCTCTTCTCTCGACAAATGACGTTGCGTACCCAAAAATCACTCGTCACCGACGAGAGATTTTTTTGTATCAGCCATTGGCTGATTTGAGCATGGCGCGCTCGGTAGTTACAGAGGCCGCGACTTGTCCACGCGTGTGCGCGCGATCGCAATGAAAATTGGCGTATTCGAACAAAAAAAAGAAAGAAAAAGCGCTCAAGATCACGAGGCGCGCGTGGCGTATTTTCTTTCCCCGTGCCATCCCTCCCTGCTTAGCTTCCAGCGCTTTCGACGGGACGAGAGAAGAGAGAATGCAATTGCAGCGTGCGAGAAATCTTTGTAACTCCACTCGTACTGGACGGATTCCAAAAATTTTTGCGGCAATGAATTCGTGAGGCAATAAGCTCCTTTAGTGAATCCATTCCTTGGCTACTTGGAAAAGTGTTGCAGGGCCCCTTCAAAACTTCACTGATAGTCATTCAGAGTTCTTCCTGACATTGTGCGGCCCTGAAAAACAATAAATGAAAATGTACGCCAGCTTTTTTTTTTTTTTTTTTTTTGTCGCAGGCTAACTTTCCATGCTTTCTGGTGATACGAATTTCGGATGATACGAATATTTTTAGTGGTCCCGCGAGATTCGTATCACCGAGGTTCCACTGTACTTTCCATGGTGTGCTGTGTCGCTATAGGAGCGCGTCATCAGAAGATTCGGACAAATGCATCTCAGAAGGCGTCGATGTTCTCCTGCGTGGTAAGCTTCCCTGCCCAGGCCTTCCGTTGAGAAGGAGCTACCTTTCCGAAAGACAATGAACTTTGTGTTGTACGTGCCCTCGGATAAGAAGGGTGGTTTTGCTGTTCTCCCTAACGGTCTGTTCTAGAAGATGACGTCGTGGCTATAAGTTCTGTTTTTAAGTGCTGTACTGATATTCGTCTAGATAAAGTGAAAACGCAAGCCAACAAAATGTGTCGCAGGCTCGAATTACAGAATTTAGCGAAACAAATTGCTAAAAGCAAACAAAAAAAACGCCAGGCCTGCGCGGAACGCGCAGCACAGCTACAGCGAAAGCTGGGAGAGCGGCCTTTTTAGAGCCTTTTTAAAACACTCTTAGGGCAACTACTACAAGCGCACTTGCATAGTACCCACTACGCCATAAATCATCATAATTTTTGTGTAGTGGGGAAGCGTCTACTATGCCATTATTCGTCGTTCTTCAGAAAAGCGCGGTACCCGCTACATTCTTGTAACGCATTACGTGTACTTTGTTGATGCTGTGGCTGACGACGATGAAGAATTTTGCCTGAGACTTTTGTAATGTGTTGGAGCATTGAACACCCCACTCGTTACGCAATTCGCATTGTGTGACGCCTGGTTCTTACTTTACTGTTCTAAAACGCTTTACAACACACGTTAACGCGATTCCTTACCCTACATGAAGCCTGCATGGGGTCAGTTTGCACCGCAGTTTCAAGCAGTGGCGTAGCTCAGTGGTAGAGTGCTGGGCTGCCACGCAGACGACCCGGGTTGGAGTCCCATTCTGTCATAGGTGTTCTTTATTTATTTAGTTTTTTTTTTCTTATTTCGTGCGATATTGGTTACGGACACCGGCGGCGGCGGCGGCGGACAACTACGGCGCAGGAACCGACCCTTGTTGTGATCTCATAATAGCTTTCGCTGTAACAAATGGGCTCAGCATGTGCTTTTCGGTAAAAGCAAAAAAATATTTACATGCCTTTTCGAATTTTGACGCCATGTTTAAACTGCGCGAAGACGACAACACGTTAGACACATAGAACACGCACACACGAAGCGCAGACTTCCAACTGTGTTTATTTCATGAAGGTACAACATTTATTAAGCTTCGACAAAGAACAAATTGCATCGATAGCCTTACAGTCAGCAGAAATGTGGCATGACCACTTTCGTGTTACAATCTCGAATAACTCCTGATATGCCCTTCCAAGAAATCTATTTCCTTACGTGATAACGATAATGAGGGTGAACTAACACACGTGTCACCTCTTTTTGCAATGAAGAATGCCTCGATGATCTCTCCTTCTGTTTTTGTTTTTGCCTTGGAAAGGAATTTTGTGTGCAAGAAAGTGTGCCCTTTGCTAACTAAAGAAAAAGACGGGCATGGCGAGTGCAAAAAGAATCACAAGTCTGAGTACACCAAATGCGTGTCAAATGTCATCTGTGAGATTCCGTTATCATGCGGCCGGTCGTACATCGGCCAAACCGGACGCTGCTTCAATGAACGTGCGCAGGAGCACAGGCGATCGATGAGCTCTGGCACAGGCAGTAATCTTCCCCTACACTGCAAGAACTGCGACAGCTGTTTTCCACAGCTAGAAAAAACAAAATTTCTTTCCAAGGCAAAAACAAAAACAGAAAGAGAGATCATCGAGGCATTCTTCATTGCAAAAAGAGGTGACACGTGTGTTAGTTCACCCTCATTATCGTTATCACGTAAGGGAATAGATTTCTTGGAAGGGCATATCAGGAGTTATTCGAGATTGTAACGCGAAAGTGGTCATGCCACATTTATGCTGACTCTAAGGCTATCGATGCAATTTGTTCCTTGTCGAAGCTTATAAATGTTGTACCTTCATGAAATAAACACAGTTGGAAGTCTGCGCTTCGTGTGTGCGTGTTCTATGTGTCTAAAGTGTTGTCGTCTTCGCGCAGTTTAAACATGGCTTGAAAATCGATCAACCAACTAGCCCAACAACATGCATTACTTTTCCAATCATTGTATCGGAAAGAGGAACGCGGCTAAAGCAACTTGGCTTGTTCATTCAAGAAAATCTGAAGTTTCAAAGAATTGATGATCCAGTCCTAATCCGAAATTCATAGGTACTGATTAATTTCCTAAAACAGTTAAATCACTCTGATGTTCACGCTTTTTCAATGCACATACAAGACCTAGATTACTCATTGCTCATTGCCCCACGAAGAGTTATTAGAAATTATAAGGGATAACAGAGATACCTTTTGGGAATTGAATTTCCAATTAAATATGGGTCAGTGCACGAAATTTCCCGGACCACGTTTTCTTGTACCTTGCCTCTACGTTCATCGATTGTAATGGTTGTATTTATCTCCAAAACAAAGAAATCTCATTCGGCGCGTGCATAGCACTTAGTTTACTGAGTGATTTGCTGTTGGCTAGAATGGACACTTTATTGCAAAAAAATCCATTCTTGATCCCTCCATCGTAGGAATCGGTATAACACGAAAGTAAAACTTGTCTTCACAGAAGTTGTTGAATGTTTACTGTACATTGATATAAGAGAGCTCGCGCAATGTTTATTCTCATTTGGCAGCTATAGCACTGTTTAACATGAATGCACTAACGTTGACGCTTGGCGGTACATCTCCATACCGACGACTAACGTCCATGGTCAATGAATAAACAAACCTTTGTGGTATCTGTAGTAGTTAACGGTGCGAGCGTAATCAGAGAAAGCGTTGGGACAGCCAGAAGAGCGTCGATGAGTGGACGGAGAACTAAGGTCGTCATCCCGCTGCATGTTAAACACCACGGCATAAGTAGAGGGAAACCCAACGTGCGTAGTGTCTACCCTCTAACCCGGCCGCGATCTTTCTCGGGGTGAGCGCAAGCGGGGAAACTCGGGGTTATGGTAGCGCCGTTACAGCCAGGCGACGCTTGCGCGCGTCGCAGAGCTATTTTGTGACTGTGGTGCAGTAGATAACGTGCCCGGCATCTGTTGTCGTGGACTGAGAGGTCATGGGTTCGACTCCCGTTGATGGAGCTTTTTTTTTCTCATTTGATCGTTTGTACTTTTTTCTACATCATTTCCGTGCCGGAAATATGTCACTGAAGTCTTGGTGGACCCCGGCATAAAACACTTTCGGGTAAAAAAAAAGTTAGAAGGTACCCATGTCATCAAAGTATTCAGATACGCTTATGATTTTTTAGTTCTTCTGAAGTGTAATTCTTCCATATTTCTCTCGCCATCGGCACAAACGTTAGGCATGTTTGAAGAATGTCTGAAGTATCTTGTGCTGATACACGAGATGCCTGAGCGTGACAACTTACGATTTTTATATTCAAAACTGCTTTTTAGTGCTCATCATATTTGTTGGTGCTACGAAACGCGTGCGTAGAAACCATTGCTTTCTTTACTTCCACCGACAGTAAGCTAGTGAAGCGAAGCATGTACCTGCCTTGTGAGTACGTTGGACAGATCTTGCCATGACAGTGTTTATGCGAGTGTCAAGGCTCTAATGACCTGTCTTAAGGCTTGAGGCTTTCCAGAAGCGTTCCTTGCGTCGGTCGCAAATTTCTTCTTTCGGGTTAGTAAGGGTGAGCAGAAAAAAGGACGTGCTCCGGACAACACAACTAATGAGCGCGAAACGATGGCCGTTGTTCCGTGTAAACGCCGGTTATCTCACTGACTCAAGAAAAAGGGGAAACGTGCCATCGTTCAAGTGGTGTTTTTTGGGTCATTCAATTTAATAAGTCTCACTAAATCAACAAACCCGCTCAAAAAGCAGTCATCTGCCTCACGTGACGTGAAGCATAGGACCAAGTATGTGCCTGCTCGCGGGAAGTTGTGTACAGGCTTCCCCTCTTTTGTGGTGCATGTTACGTCGTACAGACCGGAAGGTGTCTAAATGACCGACTAAGGGAACATGCTGACAACGTTAAAAAAGGGGAAAAGTGGGCCTCTTGTACACCCCTACCCGGCGTGTAACTGTATGCCTCTTTTTGAGGACACAGTGACCCTGTACAAACTCGGGGATTACCGCACCCGAATAATCATTGAGGCTGTACAGATGGCACGTGAGCACGACTCATGCGTGAGCAAGCCTTCTTTGTCCCTCTCCGATAAGGAATTAAGTTTGCTGGAAAGCACCGGTATGTACACCAAGTGATTGTTTTAAATGCGAATGCATTTCTTAGTCGGGCTATGTCAGGTATCCGGCGTTGTGCGGCGTTGTCCGGCGTTGTCCGCGCGCCGGCAGGTGTTATCTCTCCGCTCTCACTCCCTCTTCCATAGCAACAGCTGCGGGGGCGCGCGCTTATCCTCGCCCCTAGCAACCGGAGCATGTGGTGCGAGAGAGTGTAGGAGAGGGTAGGTGCAGTGCTTCGCCGCTCCTTCTCTCGCCGTTCGCTCTCTCTCCTCCCTGCGCCCCACTCTCCCGTCCGCTCGCGCCTCACTCTCGACCGTTCGCTGGCTGGGCGCCTCTCAAGGCGATGGCAGAAGTCGGTGTCGGCGCAAGAAATGCATTCGCATTTCCTCACGATTCCCTTCGGAGAGGTGGGGGCATTTTTCTTTTGATTATTCCTTTGGTTTCTTCTTTGGTATGCTTTTGTTGTCGAAATTTATTGCTTTGGTCATCTTGTTTCCAGTGCTCATCTTTAGTCACGCGATTTTGTCGCCTACTATATATTTGCGTGTTCCGCACAATAAACCTAGCAGAAAGTTAGCGCTCGTTCTCGCGTGCCTTTTGACCTTGCCCTGAGTTCGCGCTGTAGCAATCAAATTAAAATTCTGCCTTCTCATATCGACATTTAGTACTTTCTTCTTTTAGGAGAACGCTACATGCACTATTAGATGTGCTTTAATGATAAAGTGGCACCCATATTGAAATGATTTGGGCGAATAAACAGTACAATTATTACACCTAGCACCATACCGACATGTTCATGCACTCACTTATTAGAGTGCATGCAAGACCTTTAAGGCGAAATGCTTGTGTATAACGTGTAGGCACTTGACACGCAGCAAAATAAGCTGCCCTCTGAAGACGTGCATGACGTTTGCACACGAGCAAATGCGGTGTGGCTAGTAGTCGACACAAGGAGCCATCGACGCTACGGAGTCTCGTCCGTTCGCCTCAAGGTGCGACTGCTTTCGATCTCGAGACTAATAACGCAGACACGGAGGCCGAAGGCAGTGATCGAAAACGGGCCGTAAAGACATTTGAGAGCATCACGACGAAAGAACAGTCCGGAAAAGAAGCCCCGATCGACGTGCATGCAGATGTACACATTGATGGCTAGCAGACGACTCCAGGAGCAACCGACACTACACCTGGTCATGACGGCACCTCCGGTCGATTTCGCGGCACATTTTGCTTTATCATTCACTAAGAACTGTTGTGTGAATTTGGCCACCAATGTTTCAATAACTCTAGCTAGACAGACTGGCCGGAAGCGTCGAGCAGCCTTCACTTAGCGTGCGCGCACTCGTGAAGAGCGGCACCCCAGTCCTCCAGTAAGACGTCCCACGCGAGAGTGCGCCCCTCAAAAATCTCGGGCAAATAACGCCAGTACTGTTCAAAGATTTATCGTTTGCTTGACCGAGACTAAAATAAGTGCTTTCTCTGCGCTGAAGAGCTGGCGGGGAAGACTGCAGGAAAAGATACAAAATGCTATCAGTAAGAATTGCTACAAAATGCGTTTTATGTTTCTGAGGTTCGATTCTGATGCTGCATTTCGTCTCAAGTAAGTCCGCCTTACTCAGTTACAATTTATTTTCATTATGATAGCAACTATGTGCACACTGCCGGCGGGTTTTAAGGGCAAAGCCCCTTAGGGTCTCAGATTGTCGGCGTGTCATGTCGTCGTCATGTCGGCGCATCACGTCATCGTCATGGTCCATCATAAACGGGTATGCGCCACAAAAACAGGGTAAATCCCACTTCTCGCCACCGGTCCATACTATGCATACTATAAGCTAAATATTCGATGTTACTGCCTAAAACATTATGTTTGGCTTAGCAGTGATGTCAGACTCGCCGACCAAATTAACCAAGGCGGTCAAGTTTCTTATCTAAAACGAGAGACATCACGTGCATCGCTACGGTAAAGTAATCGATCTTAAACACCACTTCATGAAACATATCTGCAAAGTCACGGTGCATTAATGGACCGGTGGCGAGTAAAGAGCAGTAAAGAGTAAAGATTTTGTTATGGGAAACACCGGCGCATACTGCATGTTTTGCCACTCCCTAGCTAGGTTTCACGATAGTGGAGCTGAAACACCCTTTTTTCTCATGGCGTCGTGCTTTTTCTTCTTATTGCCGTCGCCGTGATGTTCCGTACTAAGGCCAAACCGATATCACCCCTTGCTTCGTATGTTCTATGAGCTCGTGAAAGCGTGTCACGGCAGTCGACGATCGTGGTTCAAGCAGATGGGAAAAGCGTCGGCTGTGTTTCGTCAAGCGAAATGCCAATGAGACATGAAGGGGTTGGGAAGGGGGGGGGGGGATGGCAGTGTTGTTTCGGAAGGCCGGCTTCGTGGCCTCGGCAGCAACTCCACACTTTGTTCCCCTGCGCTTTAACGTGACACGAATTAGCAGATGACCGACAGCTTTGTACGTGTGGTTCGAGCCGCTCGGTTTGTGGTGAAGTGATAGACTGCACGAAGCTTGCTTCGCTGGCTGCAGCTGCCACGATTCCTTACGCCGGCGTGGTGTGGAACTTCACCAGGTTGAATGCCAAAGGACTGAGTTTCAAGCATTACATTGTATAACATTCCATTTTCTTCCTATCAAATTGATTACAACGCCCTTGCAGTGAAACTACTTGTATAATGCAGAAAGGAAGACATTAAAATCACGGGCTCAACTATCATCATCCCCAGAAGCAAAGGTACAAGATCGGCGTTCGAGCACCATCAACTTGTTCTGCCTGCGTACTTTTTCGAGCTAACACCCGCTTGTTCGGCTCACCCGATAAACCTCTTTACACTTGTAACAATGAAGCTCTTTAAGCTGCCGTAATTTGTGTGCCGTATCACTATTCATAAATGGGTAAGCGCCTTCAGAGATTGTGTAAGTCGCACTACTCACCACTCCTCTATACTAAAAAAAGAAGGCAACGGTTAGGCCAACACTACGGAATGGTGGAGGCAACGGCGGCTGCGAGAAGATCCCGAAGCGACGGAAAGCCTACGCCAATGATGACGTGCCCGTAGATCTATGAGAGGTTCAAACGCTTTGTTCCAGCGCGAGTTTGTCTATGGTTGGACATCGATGTCGTATCTGTGTCTGTATGAGAGGTGCGAACGCTTAGTTTCAGCGCGAGTGTCTGTCTCTGGAGTTTGGACGCTCGTGTCATGTCTTTGACTGTGTCGTTTAACTCGAACCTTTCTGCGCTGAGATTCACCGAGAAACAACCTAGCATCAGCTAGCTAAAGCCTAGTGACCACCTAGAAGCAACCGTGAAACAATTCGCATCACCTAGCTAAGTCCTAGAAAAAACCTAGAAGATTAGTCTTCAGAATCATCCACTTTGGCTGTTTCAAGGCTTGCGCGGCTTTGTGATTCGTGCAAGCTGACCCAATTTTTTGTTTCTAAACTTTAGAATGACAATACGACAGATGCATGCGTGCGTATTGTTCTCGTGTTCTCGTTCGGCTGATCGGGAAACTGATGTTTGAACATTTATTCCCAAGAGTGTATAACTGCAACTGCACCTGATTCACGCCCTGAACATATGCATGGCTGGAAGATAGCGCTTCAGGTGCTGGATTTGTAATGCGTTTGTGTGGCAGTTACCCACCTTGTATTACTTATTTTTCATTCTGCTGGTTCACATATTTCAAGCATACGGTTTGTCCCTTCGTAGGGTTTGCATGCGACCAGGGCAATCACGCCCACCATTGTTTCGTAACGAAGTTATATTTGGCTGGGTTCTGGCTGATCGCGTCCGCAGACACAGACGCGGAGAACAATTTTCGGCGAACCTCTTAACTCCACTAATCCAGCGTTCTCGCGTCGGTAAAATGGACGTTGTGAAAGATTAAACATGAACGTATGTGATTAATTCAGACTTTCATAATGCTCCAACCAAAAAATGGGTTTATTCCCGACGTTTCGGAACCAACTCGATTCCTTCCTCAGGGGGAGTGACAGCGGGGGGTGTCGAGGTGCAACTTCTTTGACTGCCCAGCTGGGCAGAAGGAGGGAAGGCGTGTCTTCTTTCGGGGTGAGAGTGTTAAAGGGGTTGTGGTTACGGCGGTTGCTTGGGGTTGACGGGCTGGGGGCGGCCGGGGACCGTTGAGTTCTCGGCTTGACTTGCTTTTCTTGTTGTTGTCAGGCCATGAACGTAAACAAGTGGTAGGTTTCCTTTAGAGCGGTTCAAGTTGTTTTCAGTGTTTTGGGTGCACCATGATTCTAGTAACAGTCCCTTTGTTGGTTAGTTTTTGTTGTCAGAATGTCGGTTTTTTCGAAGGCAATGTTCTGGTCGGCATATTTTGAGTGTTCTGCAAGAAGGTTTCGCTGTCTTGAGAACGTCCTCACGTCGTTTCTGTGCTGTATAATTTTTTCGGTGAAGTTTTTGTTTCGACAGTGCATGTGGCCTCGCATTCGGAACCTTTGACCTCCTCCTACACGACGTCTTGCGCTTGCTCCCTCGGTGGACGGTTCTTGGGTTTCGGCAGAAGGCGATTTATTGTGTTGGTTGGCTTGTGACGACCGTTATGCCTTCTTTCTTTAGGATCCTGCCGATGGCCTCGCTGGCGACTTTTACGTAAGGGAGGGAAATTCGCTTCTGGGAAGGGAAGGGGGGCTGGGAGATCCGTTGGAAGTTCTCTTCTTTTTTGCTGCCGAATCGCTTTCCGAATGAAATGGTGCCGGTAGCCATTTCTTGAGTTCGGTGAAAACGGTGTTCCTTTCTTTCCTTCTGTCGGATTCGAATGTGTAATGCGTTTCCGTTTTTCTTATTAAAGTATTCACTACCGACGTTTTGAAGCTTGCCGGATGATTTGAATTGAAGTGCAGGTAGCGACCTGTGTGCGTAGGTTTGCGTTAGACTGAGAAACTTAGAAGTCTCCTGTTGGCTTGATTAGTAAATCAAGTAATTAGAGAGATCCGTCTTTTTCGCGCTCACAAGTGAATTGAATGTCCCGGTTCTATGAAGGTTAGATAGCTGAGTAGGTTGCTGACTTAGGATTTTTTTATAATGCAGGAAACAATCGTCCACGTACCTGCGGAAGACCTTGGGTTTCGGTGCAAAGGCGCTGATGGCCCTGTCTTCAACATTTCCCATGCTGATGTTGGACATGGGCACTGAGATTGAGTCTCCCATTGGTGCTCCTTTTACCTGCCTGTAGTATTTGCCTTTAAAGGAAAAATACGTATTTGACAGGCAGCATTACCAGGAGTCGAGAGATCTCCTCTACACTTAATGAATTTCTCTCGTTCAGAGCACTGTCGCACTCTAGGGCGTCTCGGGTCACGGCGACTGCATGTTGTATGGGTATGCTGGTGAACAAAGATACCACATCAAACGAGACCAGGCACTCGTGGTCCTCTAGTCGAAGCTTTGATGTTAGCGCGACAAAGTCCTCCGCGTTGCGAACATGAGACGACGTCTTTCCGGTCAGCGTTGAAATTACCCGGCGTAGGTACGTGGACAGTGATCGCACTGGTGAGCGTGCGAAGTCTACTATTGGGCGTAGGGGGGACTCCAGGTTTTTGAATTTTCGGCAGGCTGTAGAATGCTGGTGCTGAACCGATATGAGCCATTTTGCCCCAAAAGCAAGACCACTTCAATAAGAAACTAACGTCGTGCCATTTTTTTTGTACTTTCCAAACAACCCAGTTTGTTATGTGCTTCAGCATTTCATTTTGAGACCGCCCTCGGCCGCTGCTGATGCGATAATGTGCGTCATATGCAAGAGATACACCGATGTCGTCGAGTCTATTTATTCGCTCAATACAGTCAAAGATGATATTATATAAATATATAAATTCACTATAACTATATTCACTATACTGGGTCCACCATAGCCACAGCTTCGCTGGATTCCATCTTTAAAGTGGTAGAAGGGTGCTCTGATTTGTGTGTTTTTTTACCTTTGAGCTTAGCTACGCGAGTTGAGCCATGCGTTTATTCTCGCCATCTTCAAGAGATTTTCGACGAATTTCAGTCAATCGTTACCATGCTTTTTTGTTTTCACTTTTTACTGTGTTTCTGTTTTTTTTTTCTTTTTTTTTACATACTGACCACATTCTGACCGTGCATTGAAACATTTTTCTAAGCGTGTTTCTCATCATTCCCATATTAATTTGCACAAGCTTATTTCACATGTTTCGTTTTATCTGCCACTTTGTTAACATATCCTGAGATCAATGGACCACTAATGTGGTGCACTGAGCGGAAAAACTGCATGAAGTTATATATAGGCGAATTAAAAGAGCGACTCTGACTATGCTGAAGAAATTTCCGACATGAATCTGTACTCATTTGCTTGTTTTGCAAAAACTCTGTGCAGCACCTGCGTATAGCAGTCAAGAAACATAGAAAGCAAACGCCAAAATGTCGTCGACTTCTCGCATAACAAATGATTGCGGGCTGCCTGACAAGCTGTCTCTCTAGGGCGTGCGTCTTGCCTTGGGAACTGTCTCGGCCGAAGATAAACGCATTTCTCGGCACAAATCAACGCGTATGCCGCGCAGCTGGAAATATTTGCGGGCGTGTTTGGGACTTGAGTGCTTGCCCGACGCTTTTAGAGGCGTTGCTGTTTCAAAGCAGCGAACAAAGAAATGCATCTGAAAGGGCTACCGTACATTATAAATCGCAGACGTTGATTTTATGAGGTGCCCGCCGTTTTATGGCTTCCTGCACTTGGCTCATTGTGTTCCTTATAGTATGCAGCAGTCACAGTGACATTGCTTTGAGGACCAGCATAACAACGAGGGGAAAAAAGAAGACGAAATGCCGTGCGCGCAAGCACGCGGTTCCAGCATGCACTTTATATTTATGGCTTCCAGAGGAAGGCAAATACATATATTTCTTTATATAACTGTCATCGTACGAATCCTACTTTAGAATTATCCCACATTTTCGCCAGCGTACGATAGCGTAGAGCATATCTTAAATACCTAAACATGATGGAGCTGCTGTGTCTTTTTCTTTCTTTTTTGGAAACGCACTATTGGACGAAACTTTCTTAACGAGAACGTTACAGGGAGAGATGAATTTCACTTAAGTACAACAAATTTTAACTAGCCAATGGGCTTGTACATCACAAGGTGATAAATGGAAGCAGATGTGTATGCAAACTTTGGCATGGGGACGCACACGCAAGGAAACTAAAGCTTATTTTTTAACAGTGAAGCTGTTTGAGCCAGCCGTAAAAGCTTTGGTGTGCGCAAAAACTATCATCATCATGAACGGGTATGTGCCACAGAAATTGTGCAAATCCCACTACTCAGCGCTGGTCCATTTAAATGAAGAAGGCAACAGAAAGGCGGCAAACACCAATTAAGGTTTATAGACGGACGTAACCAGTAATTGAGAAAAGCTTTAATAAAACGTCAGGATTAACCTAGTGATAAATATCAGAGCCGCACGTTCCCGCTTTGCTGAAACATCTGTACGGAGTGCTTCAGCGGTACGTGCAACGAGAGAATACTAGGGAACGGGATAAGCAACGGTGACTGCGAGAACCCCAAAGCGATCGAAGCCCTGCGCGAACGATGATGTGCCCGTAGATCTATAGATCTGTGAGGTGAGAACCCTCGTCTTCAGCGCGAGTTTCTGTCTCTGTAGTTTGGACATCCATGTCATGTAGGTGGCTGCCGGTGGTTTAACTCCAACCTCTCTGAGCTGAGAAGCAACCTAGAAACAACCTAGCATCACCTAGTGAAAGCCTACCAACAACCTAGAAGTAACCTAAAAACAACCTAGCATCACCTAGCTAAAGTCTAGTTGCAACCTAGAAGCAACCATATTAAGACTTCAGGATCGTTCAGCTTCACTTTCAAACCATGCGCAACTTAGTACAAGCGTCGCCATTTTCTGACGAAAAAAAAGTTGAAATTCTTTCACTGTCATTAGTTTATTAAATCACCTTGTAGGGCGATCGCAGTTCGGTATATTCCAATGACAACTTCATTTCAAATAGATAGCGTGGCCTCAATATGATATTTCATGTCTTGCGTGCTTGATATTAGGTTATAATGAACTATTCCAAGTTAACTGCATTTTAATGCGG
>JALIZH010001627.1:0-23842 GCA_030522465.1 Rhipicephalus appendiculatus | reverse complement strand
AGAATGAGGCAGTAAGTTTGCCTGCGCACCAGTGGTGACCTTTAATGTCACAGTTTCCGTGCCCACCTTTGCACCAATTGTCCAGTTTTCAACCCACCGTGCTTTTCACGCCACTTATTTTCCAAGCCAGAATTTGAAAGTCATGCTCAGAGTCTTCGTGCTCCTCGCGTGCTTCCCGCTCCATTTCAATGAGTTTTTGTAGCGTTAGCTACACTGGCCTAGACAAGCTAAAGTCACTGGAACGGGGAAAGCACCGCGTTCCTTTTCTCTTCGCCGCCGCGCGCTCTCGGCGGGCTTCGCCACATAAATGGTCCAGCTCGCTCGCCTGGTCTTGGTGCGCTTGCGGTCGTTTGATTAAATGGATATATACCAAAATTTCAGCGACCAGATATATCTTAATGACGAATATGATGACAGGTGGAAACATGAAAATCATGAAGTGAATTTCATGTGCAACATCATTTACATGCCGCGCTCATGGTGTGCTCGCGGCTGGTTGGCTAAATTGATTTTCACCAAAATTGGTATTTTGTAAGTTTACTGTCTGGTGAACATGAAAGGAATGTGGAAACATGAAAATCATAAAGTGAATTTCATGTACAACATGATTTACATGCCGCACTCATGGTGAGCAGAGAAGCTTGTCTATAGACTATCTTCCGTAAGACATCTGGGCGCCGCCATGTTGGGCTGTTAAGTCGACGTTTTCTTGTTTTTCTATATAGAGACGTGAACTAATGTGGCCACTAAACATCGTGTGCACCAACGCCACGATTTTCATGCGTATGCGTTTACTGTAACGCTGTTCGTTTAGTTCTTAAAGATACAAAACACAAAGGTTAACAGCCCAACATGTTGGCACTCAAATCCGTCCGTAAATTTGTATATACCTAGTCGTGCGGCAAGTGAACTGTGTGTGGTGGCTGGTGGCTTTAATCGTGCTCCAGACTCTCTTTGTGTTCCTTTGAAGGACACGTTTAACCTCGACTTAGCCAGTCTTGCAACTGCACAGACGACGACACAATGGGGAAGCACCATTGACCTTGTCTATGAGAGACAGACAGACAATTCCAAATACTGTGTAGGGGGCATAGAGACGGCAGCGTGTTACTTCACTGATCACCGAGCCGTCTTTGTGGCAATAGAGAAGCAACCTGACGTTGAGCAAAATTAAATATACATGTGCCACATAATACGTATACCGTGTGTGTGTCATTGGAGCAGCAGTAAGCATGATCATCAAGCTAATCTTAG
This sequence comes from Rhipicephalus appendiculatus, assembly GCA_030522465.1. Taxonomy (NCBI): domain Eukaryota; kingdom Metazoa; phylum Arthropoda; class Arachnida; order Ixodida; family Ixodidae; genus Rhipicephalus; species Rhipicephalus appendiculatus. Next base: position 22,588 of record JALIZH010001627.1, on the reverse strand, counting down.
ACAATCTAGACGATCAGAAAAAGCTAAGAATAATCAGCTGAACCTTTGCTGAACGCTACGTATATCCTGGCATAGCCGAGCTAAGCAGCTGCAACATATTATTTTTTGCTCTGCAGGAAACAGCCAAATGGTTCTGCTTACCGCAGCTTCCGCACATCCTTTTCCACGCTGGACACTTCCTGGGTGGGTGGAACCTGTTGCAGTAGGTGCATGGACGGGTCGACTGTTTCCGAGCTTCACTTCGGTCAGGTTTCTCCAAAACACAGGCCTTCCCTGTGTGTTAGTCCTTGTCCCACAGTTGTTCTTGGTTGGCTTCAAGCTCAGCTGCTTTGCGAAAATCGATAGCCTTGGACAGGGTCAAATCTTTTTTCCCTTAGGCGGCGGGACCTGAGCTTCTTGTCTTTCGCCCCACAAACAAGCTGGGCACGCACCATTGAATCCCTCAGGTCTCCACAGTTGCACGTCTACGCTGCTATTTGTACGTCTCTGAGGAATTGTTCGTATGTTTCGTCTTGCTGCTGCAGGCGGGAACGGAAAACATGCCTTTCATACGTTTCATTGCACTGTGGCGTGCAGTCCTCCTCAATTTTTTGACGATGACGTCGTAGTCCTGTTCTATTTGAGCCAGCTGAAACGTGTTGTACAATTCTATGGCCTCCTGGGCCGCTACGTGTAGGAATACAGCAGCTTTTTGCGCACTCGGCTTCCTGTCCTTGCCTGTCGCCTTGAAGTACAGCTGGATGCGCTGCCTGAACCTTTTCCAATTTTCGGCGGCGTTTTCCGAGAGTACGAAATGGTCGGGGGGCGGAAGTGTTTCCATCTCGGCAGCTCCGGCGACGCTGGACGACGAGAACACTGCGCAACTAGCGCGCACCGCCTATCTACGGCGAGCCACTTCTGACACCATGTTTCTACTGATGACAGAGAGCGGGTGGCTGACACGGCAAAAGACGCTCGTTTATTATCGCACAATCTTGTTATCGCACAATGTTGTGCCGAGGTGGCACAACGCATTTACGCTGCATAAAAAAAGAAGAAGTTAAAGAATGAAAAGAAAGTAACCAAGTCAATACAAACAGCAAACGCGGGATCGTGCAACAGCGCAGAATGTGTCGAAATACCATGACTCCGAAGAATAACGTCACCGGAAGAAGTCGCGTAGGCCGGAGGGGCACTTGGACAGACGTGTACACCAGAAATGCGAGTACAGCTTCCCTGGCAATCCATCCTGATATGACTCTCGCGGCCACAAAGATGTGTCTTCATCAAAGGACAGGTCGAACTGCCTGTTGTGTCGGCGCCTAATGAGGCATCTGACCATGGTTTCCTTCTGTTTTCAGAGGATAGCTCAGCACCTGTGTTCTTAAATTGCAACGTTAGTTGAAGGTCGTTGCGTTTGGAAAGCTCGTGGTGCTGATAGTGTGCTTTGAACATGCAGCTCCTGACGTTACTTATGTGCTCCTGAGTGTTATACAAGAAACCGCTGTGAGCCACGGCCAGACTTGCGCACGTTACAGAAAACATATAAGTAACCGATAACAATTAAAATTAGATCCATGAAAATCTAAATGATAACAGTGGTCAGTCACGATCGCAGAAAAGCAACTGAGCTATTGCATAAATGTAACCGATTATTTCTGCGTTACTTTCTTTGAAAATTTGGTTGCCGTAACAAAACCGCACAAGTTTACTGAAACTACAGCGAACTACTCTAGCTGGCGTGATAGAAAGAAGGCTGGAGGCTTGCGTGAAGGCTGGGAGGCTTAAAGCGGCTTCTGTGACTTAGTGTTACACGTTGTTAACTTTCAACAGTTGTTTTTCTAGATTGTCGTCGTTGATTCTTCCATGTTTTCTCGTTAAGAGGTCAGCTGCTGCACTGAACACTCTCTCAATGGATGCGTTGGAGGGAAGGGTGGTATTATAGCGTAGCAACATCTCGAGCACGAACCGCTAGTACCAGTGCTTCGATGCTAGCGTCATCGCTGTTGCTGGCGTTTGGGTAAAGCGTTGCAGGTAAGCTCAAGGAAAATGTAAAAAAGAAAAGAGCTCTGTAGGGACTCTCCGTCTGAGAGGACGGGGGGCTCCCAGAGCAGTCGCACATTTTTCGGGACGAGAACTGCCATAGAACACTGGTTACAATTTGATTTTTAAAACAATTTATTACTGGTATAATCAATTACAAGAAAAAACCGGCAGATCCCACGCACTGTGGGAATCGATATAATGAGAAGCAGCCAGCAAGGAGCAAATCATGCTATACATAATATGCATGTCATGATTTACATGTTAGGTCCTGTCATTTATGTTCGTCATACAGTCACGTCGCGCAATACCATTTTTGGTGTATATCAAGCTACCGAACTGGACGCAAGCGCACCATGAGCGTGGCATGTAAATGGCGTTGTAGATGACATGCATGCGAATATTTTCATGTTACCACCTGCCACTTGTGTTCGTTATACAGTCACGTCCCGCAATCCCAATTTTGGTGTATATCAAGCTATCAAAACGGCCGGGAGCGCGTCATGAGCGTGGCATGCAACTCATGTCACTCATGACATGTCATGATTTCAATATTACCACTTGTCATTGATGTTCGTCATACAGTCACGTCACGCAATACCACATTTGTTGTATATCAAGCGAGAGAAACAGCCGCGAGCGCTCAATGAGCGTGGCATGCAAGTCATGTCACTCATGGCATGTCATGATTTGCATATTACCACTTGCCATTCATGTTCGTCATACAGTCCCGTCACGGAATACCAAATTTGGTGTGTATCAAGCTTGCGAAACGGCCACGAGCGCGCCATGAGCGTGGTATGCAAGTCATGTCACTCATGACATGTCATGATTTCCATATTACCACTTGTCATTCATGTTGGTGATACAGCCACGTCACGCAATACCAAATTTGGTGTATATCAAGCTAGCGAAACGGCCGCCAGCGCACCATGAGCGTGGAATGTAAATCATGTTGTACATGACATGCACGTCATGATTTTCATATTACCACCTGTCATTTATGTTGGTCATGCTGAAATGTCACATCGTACCAATTTTTGGACATAGCAAGTAAGAAAACGGCCGCAGGAGTACTACGGCCGTAGCGTGTAAATCATAATTTTCATGACAAGTTATCATGATTTTCATTATATGACCGGTCATTCATGTTCGTAATACAGTCATGTTATGCCATACCAATTCTGGTGTAAATCCCATTAACGATACGGCCAAGAGAGCCCAAAGTCGTTGGCGGCTAGATAAATAGACAGCTAGAGAGATACGCTCAAACTCGCCGAAGTTCGCTAAGAAATGCTTCGCATTCAAAACGTTATTACCTAGAGCGTTACGGGTTAGAAAAACTAACCGGTTGTATCACAAAAATCAAGAAAAAATTGAAGGACACTTTGTACATTCCAAAGTGTGTTCGGCGAAAGCGTGTGGCCATTCCACTGACGGAAAGACGGACGGAAAGACCGACGGACGGACGGACGGACGGACATCCGGATGGACGGACGGACAGACGGACATCCGGGCGGACGGACGGACAGACGGACATCCGGACGGACGGACGGACATCCGGACTGAAGGACGGACAGACGGACATCCGGACGGACAGACGGACATCCGGACGGACAAACGGACATCCGGACGGACGGATGGACATCCGGACGGACGGACGGACGGTCGGACATCCGGACGGACGGATGGACATCCGGACGGACGGACGGAAGGACGCCGGATGGACGGACATCCGGACGGACGGACGGACAGACGGACGGACGGACATCAAAACGGACGGACGGACGGACATCCTTACATCCAGACGGACGGACAGACGGACGGACGGACATCAAAACGGACGGACGGACGGACATCCTTACATCCAGACGGACGGACATCCGGACGGACGGACATCCGGACAGACGGACGGACATCCGGACGGACGGACGGACATCCGGACGGACAGACGGACATCCGGATGGACGGACGGACGGATGGACATCCGGACGGACGGACGGACGGACGGACGGTCGGACATCCGGATGGACGGACGGACAGATGGACATCCGGATGGACGGACGGACGGACGGATGGACATCCGGACGGACGGACGGACATCCGGACGGACGGATGGACAGACGGACATCCGGACGGACGGACGGACAGATGGGCATCCGGACGGACAGACGGACATCCGGACGGACGGACGGACATCCAAACGGACGCACATCCGGACAGACGGACATCCGACGGACGGACGGACGGATGGACATCCGGACGGACGGACGGACGCCGGACGGACGGACACCGGACGCCGGACGGACACCGGACGGACGGACACCGGACGGACGTGAGCATGAGATATTAAAGCCTTTCGCCTTAATATTATTGATTAAAGTGATCGATTACTTGTAACAAGTTAGGCTACATACAACTCGGGACGCGGCACAATAGCAACATTGTGCTTATTCTTTGGAGATAATTCCGAAGTTCAGAATAACCATTTATCAAAGGTATTTCTGAATATTAAAGGAGCTTACGAAACTTCGAGTGGAGAACAGTTATGAGAAATTTTGTAGCGCGAGGATTTCCTAAATCTGGTTAAAGAGACAAAAATAACGAGGTGAATATATTTGTTCTCAAAACAAGAAATGTATAGATTTATTGGCAATCCACCAAGCGTTCATGTGAGGGTGCCCTGTGTGTGCATTATTAATCAACGCGAATATAGCTTAAACGCCTCATCATACGTGGAAATGGATGGTCGGTGTCTCACGTCAGCGGCGTCAGAACGTGCGATGCAATATGATCAAGCGATGACTTCCCCATAAACGTCATCATGACATCTCACATCGGCAAAATTAATGACGTTGTGACGGCCCGGTTACGTCACCACATGACTTCGTCACTTCATCTAATGTGCGCCGATCACGGCAGCAGTGCAAACGCGTTGAGGTGCAGGAATATTTCGGAAGGGGGGCGGGCAAGGATCAATACATCCAGTGAGACGAACAAGGACAAAGAAGAAGGCTTTAGCCTTTGAGTCTCCTTCGGGGACTGCATAATGGCTTCTGTGGGTTTTCCTGTGAGTTCGATCTTTTCCTGTGAAGGAGACAGATCTCTTGTGTCACGTGTTGCAACGTCAGCCGAGTTCTTAAATAGAATTCGGAAGCAAATAATTGATTCTTGCTTCCGAATTAGAAAAAAAAGCATTCTTAATTAAAGTTCTCCGTCCGTCCGCCTGTCCGTCCGTCCGTCCGTCTGTCCGTCCGTCCGTCCGTCCGTCCGTCTGTCTGTCTGTCTGTCTGTCTGTCTGTCTGTCTGTCTGTCTGTCTGTCTGTCTGTCTGTCTGTCTGTCTGTCTGTCCGTCTGTCCGTCCGTCCGTCCGTCCGTCCGTCTGTCTAGTAATTGAAATACGTCGCAATAAACACGTTGTCTTTGTGCTCTTTATTTATTTCTTGCCATCGATGAGCGTCTGCAAATGTGAAGGTTGTAAAGTGTTCTTTCTACCTTAGCGCAGGTGATTATTATTTGTTTCGCTTCAACGTAGTAACGCTAGAATGCGTATGTGTTGCAGTTATTGCATCCGGTTTCTTTGCGTGTGCTCCGGTGTCAAAATGGAATTCACAGATCAGCTTAGGCTATGCTTCTTTATTGTATTCGATTGACATAATGACTTCAGGACCAAGAGGACAGGTTCGAGAGACCAATGATTCATCAAGAATTGTTTCATTTTTATTTAAAATTAACATGACAGTAGTCTGCTTGTAGAGTTGTTGAGGCGCGTAGATTCGAACGGCTAATATTAAAACTACGTTCACTTTTCGTCGGCTGCCGTTATCGATGACGATCAAGCACATTAAAAGCTTTAAAGAGAAACCGAAGTGTTACATATCGGTGTTTCGCAGTATTCGTTATCTGGAAGTTCCAAAAAAACATAAGGGCCGAATCATGTCGCATCCCTGGAGAAACAACCGATGTTAGTAGTGATTGCATAAATCTGTGGGTTGGTCAGGAAGGTTGGCTCCAACGACAGTGCCATGTTCCACTGTCGACATGTTCATTATATGAGGGACGGCTGACTGCTCTCCCATGTTAGAGTACATAAGTCGATAACCATTTTTACCAAGACAGAAAAATCCTACGCTGTCCGTGTTAAATACCGGGGCAGCTAACTAGTTGGAAACATTAGGTAGATCATTAAACACGAAATCATACCATCGGCATGAACCGGCGTTAAGACGAGTGATACAAAAAGTCATTGTCACGCAACTACGTCGCCGTATAGAATTATCGTGACTTTACTAAAGCATCACATAACATTAGAGATCCCAAGTTTAAATGCACAGACATAATAAACTATGTGGACGAGACCACCACCTTACTTCAATTGGCAGAGCATCAGGAGCGTTATTCGAAGGTTGCAGGTTTGGTCCCTGGCGGTGGCAATTTACCTTTTTCGTCTGCTATAATTCCGTCAATTTTTTACTACAATTACTACAAAAAACTATACTTTCGTTTATATGAATGTATGTCAGTTCTCAAAGATGTTGTGCATAACGTTAAGCCACATGCTGACGTTGTCTCGTGACATCACTGCTTGTTTAGAGATGGGCCGATCACGGAGGCTATGCAAACCAGGTGAGATGCAGAGAGCTTGCAATGCCTCCGATCATGGAGGCAGTGCTAAACTATGTGAGGTGCACGAGGCTTTCGGAGCAGAATGCGAAGTATCAATGTAATGACTGAGAAGAAAACGATGAAGTCGGCTTTCGCCTTCCAGTCGTCTTAGGCGAAGTTTTTCTAATGTGTGTGAATATGTGGAAGATCAATTATAGGTCTTGCCTCCACGTTTTTTTTCAATATGTGGGTTTATACCGATTTGACTGAAGTTTATTTAATGCGAACTAGGAGAAGATCGAGTCACAACTTTTAATGTTGTGTCTAAAAACGAAAAAAAAAAGAAACTGTCAGCTTCGCACGAGTGGTGCTTAGCATGAATTAAGAGTGAAGCTGGTCGGGCCTGTTTTTTTCTTTTCTTTTCATCGTCTCTGTATTTCTGTTTCTATATTGTTTCCTGTATTTCTTATTTGTACCTGTTTCTGTTTCTTTCTTTTTTTTCTCTATCTCTGCTTGTCTTTTTCTTCACTTTCTTTGTCACTCGCTCTCTATTGTTCACTTTGCCGTTCTTTATATCTCCTCTTTATCCCCGTTTCTTTCTCTTTCTAGCTTTTTTTCTCTTCATTTCTCTCTTTCATTCTCTTGCTGTCCTGTTGGATGTATTTTCTATCTGATCTTGTACCTGTCTCTTTCCATCTCTTTTAGATGCGAAGCAGCTCTTTGACTCCCGTGTGTAACGCCGTACGTTACGTGCGTTCGTACGAATGCGCCGCAACGCGTTCCCCTCGCCGTAGGTGTTGGAGCGTTGCCAAGTAGGTCACGCCACAGCTGCGCGTTGACGTCACGCTCCCCTCGCACGCTTCCCTCGCAGGTGCGCGCTGACGTCACTTTCTCCGTCACCCGCAGCATGCTCGCGGCAGCGCCCGCAGCCGCCGGCTGCTCCGCCCGCTCGCAACACCTCTGACCCGCCTCCCGTGTCTTTGCGTTTCAAACAAACGTTTACTCGAGTAAACGCTACATCGAGTTTCGCTTCAAACCGTTCTTCCACACCCGCGTCGACGCCCATTTCAACCGGGTCAACGCCGTGCGCACCGCTGCTGCTTCGCATCCCATCAGGGTTCCCTTCAGGGAGATGGTCCAAGTTTTCTACGCACTTCTTTTCCTCAGTCCTTCTTTCTTTTTATGTCTTTATTGCCTTTATTTCTCTGTACCTTTTTTTTCTTTCTCTTTGTTTCTCTCGCTTTCTGTCTGTCCTTTTTTTCTGTATTCCGTTCTCTCACCGTATTTTTCTCTTTCTTTTCAACTCATTCTTTCACGAATTCGTATTTGGTTAAATTCTCGCTCGGCGGCGCGCAGGCCTCCGCCGCGTTACGCCGCATGGCGGTGGTTCTCTCCGCGCCTATCCCGCTTTATTCGTACGTGTAGGGACACATTGCCAGTTCCTGCTCTGGGTGTACTACGGCAATGATGGAGAAATGGAAGTGGATGACGTGGCACAAGCCTGTCCCACTCGAAAGTGCACTGCCCCCGCTGAAACTTGTAAAGTCGGCGACAAAAACTTATTCGAAAATATACACATGCAAAACAAACGTTCACCGAAGGCTATGAGCCAGCGCCCCAATGACACCTAAAAGGAACACTAAGGTCGCTTAAACGTCAATTCCTCACACTTGGGCAGTGAAATGGCGGGTGGCAATGCGCTCCAGCGCGACCGGCGTCGAAAGAGCTCTTGCCCCTTTAGCGCATTCTTCGTACCGGCTTTCGCTCATAAAATGTCTTGAGCGGCAACAGGCGCCAATGGCGTTTAGTTGTTGAAAGTGGCGCCAGATTCGATGACCGTTCTGTGCTTCCTCCGGAGAGTATCCACACACGCGTCGGAACATGCGTTGTGCTATTGAAGAGACGCCACTTAGGCTTGGTGCGGCGAGCGCAGCATTGCGTGACAGAACGCAACTGGTGCTCATTCGCCCTCCAAGTACGAATGTTTCTAAACGCACATTTAGACGCGTTCGTGTTTGCACTGGCTTACGCTAGCTCCATTCGGGTACAAGAGAGGTGGACGGCCGGCATTTCCGGTGCTCGCTGCACCTCGTTATGCCCGCTATCTTCGTTATCTCATCTTCCCGCCTAACTTTGTCTTTTCCACGCGTGTTTGCCTCCTCTTGGAATCCTGTCAGTTACTCCTAAAGTCCAGCGGTTAACTTGAGTTGTCATCAGTGGAAGTTATCCAAGTAGGCGCTCTTACTGATCCCCCCTTCCGAAAGTTCTCTGCGCCTAAGGCGGTGTTAGAGTGCTCAAGGAAATTTCATACATCACATGTGCAACATGCTCTGTGAATCTGTTCTGCTGTGTTGTGCACTGTGGCGACTTATCTTTTTTTTCCCATTGCACATATTTTTGACAATTAGCATGGCACAGAAAATATCATTTCTATATGATGATTCGAGCAACATCACTCATTTATCCATGTAACATAAATTGTCACCCATCATGAAGATTGCCTCGAAGTATGGTGTTCAAATAGTGTTTTCTGCATCGTGAAAATTCTCAAAAATATGTGCAATGGCAAGAAAAGGTAAGCTGCTGCAGTGCACAGCCCAGTGTAACAACAGATTAACGGAATGCGTGGCAAATGTTGTGGTCGCCGCACTGTGGTCGCCGACACATCGGCAAAACAGGAAGGTGGTTCAATGAGCCTGCCAAGGAACATAACCTGAGTGTTCGAAGTAGGACCAGAAACTTTTTAGCGGAGCATTGCAAGATGTGCGGCTGCTCGCTGGTATTTCCCGCTCGCTACAAAGTTTTTAAGGAAATCAAATGACAGGATGGAGCAGGAGATTATTGATGCTTACTTTATTAACAAATTGTCTGGCAACTGCGTAAGCAGGCCTTCCGTTTCATTGAATGACGCCGAGATGGCGCCTCGGAATGGTTTTATTTAGTTTCCTCAGTGTTTCACCATTGACAATGTTCTTCATGCTTTTTCCTCTTCTTTTTTAGGGGCGAAGCTCCTTAAAGCGGCACCCGTTCGTCCCTCGCCGTAGTCGTAGTGCGTAACCAGTCTTACGCTTTGACCTCCAAGGTGGTGCCAGTGGGAGATTTCTCCTGTGCGTTGTTGAACAATAAAAAATTCGCAGCGTGCGCGTTAACTAAAAGCCGAATTCTTCTGTCTCTCATTCCTGATTAGCAGCCATTGGCATGTTCCAGTAGGAAACGTTAGTAGAAGTAGAAGTGTTAAAAGCCGACTTCTGCTGTCTCTCATTCCCAGTAGCAGCCATTGTTTACCTCCAAGGTAGTGCCTGGTGAGATTTCTCCTGTGCGTGATTAAACAATAAAAATTTTGTTCAAAACGCCGTTGATTGATGAAATAAACCAACGAAAGACGCCAGATGTTTTCTAAAAGCAAAACGAAAAGACGCCAGATGTTTCTAAAGCAAAACGAAAAGACGCCAGCTGCTTAACGAAAGACGCCAGGTGTTTTCTAAAGCAATGATTTTATAATCAAAACCATATCGCGATACAGGTTTGTAGTTGACGATGCTCGTTGCCGTCGGTGTGTGCTCGTATGGATAAGGATGCCGCTGCAACCAGTGCAAGAACCACTTAGCTTACATTTCACCGACCACAAAGCGGTCATAATGAAAGGACAACGGAAACCAGCAATAAAAGTTTGATAAAACATTTAATCAATCGTTTCACGTCAATTTTATCGGGCGAATTAAAGGAAAAAATTTCACGGTTTAACCGATGATTACTTCCAGGAGCTTCGCCCAATCTCATCATCATTCACCTCGTGGATCTGGCGTCAATTTTTTTTCTTCTTGCGCGTGCCTGTTCATTAAAAATACAGATGTGTGCTTTGTGATATTGGCGTTAGCCATGTGTTGATAAGCGTCCACTTCTGGGTTCTGTTGTTTTCGTACGTTGGACAAATTGCTCTTGAAAGAAAAAAAGATAGCGAAAATCACGTTTTTAGTGTACATGGCTTGATAAACCAACCACGACCATTTCTATTTGCATGCTGATGTGTCATTTGTCGTGTTTATGCTCATTTATAAGGCTTATCGATGCAACAAAAATCCAGTTGACAGCGCTGGTCCGTGTTGCGTGTTCTTCGCCCATTGTCTCAGTCACGCTGTGCCTTCCTAATGCTACACTTGCCAAGATCAAAGCCCTAGTACTTAAAATAGGTTGGTAGATTGCGTTATGCGAACATTTTTATTCCATGTCAGTGTCATACACCCCACGAAAAAATGGTCTCCTTCGACTCTGTTTTGCTACGCATGTGACTCCCACATGTATAAGGTAAGGCGGGGCAAAATGAGACAGAAATTTGAAAATAGTAAATATTTATTTTTATTTCACTCTTTACCCTTAAACGTCAATGCAGAAACTTTCCTTTGTGTACAAAGTATGTGCTACATAAATATGACAATGTTACCACTGTTAAAAAGTTTATTTTAAAAAGAAATAAAAAATGCACCAGATGTCTCATTTTTTCCCCAACCTGCGGGGCAAAACGAGACAGTGTGAAAAAAAATTTAGCCCTTCAGTTTTTGCAGTAGAAGCACTTGAAATTAAACTCCGTGGGCCCTCACGCAGCCTTCATGACCCCAGTCCTTGCACTCCACGCATTGAATCCTGACAGAATCCGGTGCTGTTTTGCTCCAAAACTCCTTGCAGATCAAACACCACCAGTCTTTCTTTGCGCTATTGTTGTATTTTGTTGAAAGCTTGCACATCATTGGATTATTCAACGATTGGACGCTAGATATAATCTGACGCATCTTCTTCGCCTCCTTTTGCCGTTTTAGTGCAGAACTGCACGGGCGTTTCGTGGCTTTCAACTTCGTCAGCCGGGCTTCGTGAGGCGATGAATTTAAAACTGTGCTAGATTCGAATTTTCTAGCACAAATTAGGTATTGAAGGAAAACTCGATGGCGAGACGTCTTTGTGAACGACTTGGCTTGGAGATTCTTCCAAATTTGAGTTCGCCTCTTGAGAGCATCCTTGGGAACGCGAAAAAATCTGGATGCAGCACGAATGGAGTGGGTGTCCTGAACAGCAGTCAGTGCTTTTTCACGTCGTTTTCCTCCCAGGAAGCTTTATATAATATTTTCTTGTGCATCTGAACCTTCCTAAACATTAATATATAATATATAATGAGTGTAAGTAAATGGTTCACTTAATGAGACACTCTCTAAGGCAATTCAATGCCTTTTCGTCGCGTTTTGCCCCTCTCACATGCCCAAATTCAAAAAAATTTCCGCTTTGGCCCCGCGCACCAAGTGAACTGAAATTTTGTTGGTATGTAGCTAGTAGTATATAGTAACAATATAAATACTTAGGTTGTTGTAGTGAAGCCAGAGTAGCTTCATGCACGGATCCGAAAATTTGGCCGAGAAGAATTTCGCCCCTTTTTTGACGGGTCACGAACACACTGACACCAGCCGCGTAATTTTTCCCACGCGCACGCTGTGAGCAATCATCAACTTTTACACATAAAAAGGTGGACAACTACCAGCACCTCTCGCTGAAATATAGAAACAAAGAAATGTGCTTTCTGTATTAGCTATAGAGGTCGGCAAAGCCACAATGTCGCGTTTTCCCCCCGTGTCTCATTTTGCCCCGCCTTACCCTAACTCTCTTTAAAGATACACTTCTAGTCTGTTTTGGAAGCTGTACGTCCGACGACTTTTTAACGAAGACTTCACGCGTCCCTCTTAAGAGAGCTATACATAAGGGAGTCACATGTGCTGCAAAAAGAGTCGAAGGACAGTAAGACTTTGATTGTCACAACGCTCGTCTGTGTTGCGTATTCTTCATCCATTGTCTAGTCGCGCTGTGCCTTCCTATTTCGAAGGATAGCTTTTTTTAACAGTGTACAACCACTTTACGTTATCACACTGCTCGGTTCTTCGGTTATAATGGTCTATACTCTAGAGATTGATACAGCTTTAGCGTTAAACGCTCGCTATCGATGGCGGAAGCATTTCACATCATGCTTAAGGTTTCCTTTTCCGAGAGGCCACTGTTCACAATATTTTTGCATAACTACGTTATAGATTTTTCCGTTTTCCAACCTCTCAAATCGATGGCTTGAAACACATACCCCAAAGTTCTCAATTTATGGCAGCTAATTGTGGTATGGTGTTAATCTTTAAATAGCCAACTGCGAAGCAGCGTAAACGTTGGTGTGAAAGATTTAAATCTGAATGGTTACTCCCCACTCGTAGGATGCCACGCTGAGCCGACTCTGGTACTGCCTTCAAGAAAACATCATTTAGTACGTTTTGTGACATTAAACCCAACATTATTTACTTACAAAATATATAACACAGGCTTATTCCCATTCTGAAGAGGGATAGTCCCGTTCTATTATGAATTTCACATGGCACATCATTATATATATATATATATATTGTGAGCGCAGTTACCAGCGTGATCCGCCCGTGTTCTCTGGTCTACGAGGGGACGACGTTGAAGAGTGGCTACAAAACTTCGACCTCGTCAGTGACCTGAACAGGTGGGACAACCCCCCAGAAGCTTCGGAACGTCCCCTTCTACCTGTCTGCTGTGGCGAAAACCTGGTTTTGGAACCATCAACCAGATCTTCCCGACTGGGACACGTTTACGCAGCAGCTTCGCCAGATTTTCGGTGCTCCCACAGTTCGCGCTGAGGCAGCGAAGAAGAAGCTCGCTGAACGCATTCAACTGCCCGGCGAATCGTACACCTCTTACATTGAGGATGTTCTTGCGTTGTCCAAGCAGGTAAACTCTGCCATGTCCCTGGCCGACAAGATACGCCACATTATTAAAGGCATCAACATCGTCGCCTTTAACGCCCTCGCCACGCAGAATCCTGCCACCACTCAAGACGTAATCACCATCTGCCAGCGTCTTGAGGAGCTCCAGACACTTCGCTTATGCTACGATACTTCGGACATACGTCTTCCTACGCCCCTCGAATTACGTACGCTGATCCGCGACATCGTTCGTGAAGAGCTTTATGGGCGTTGCTCTTCCTGCGCCCCGCAGTCCTCTTTACCTGCTGCTCCGACCAACTTGCGCGACATCATTAAGCAGGAGATTGCGTCCGCGTCGCGTCAAGCGTGCTCCGACGGTCCCTGCGCTCGTCAGGTGCCAACGTACGCCGACGTTGCGGCCCTCTCTGCAGCCACCACCGTCCCTGTGCCTGCACCAGTAGACCATCCAACTGTGGCTTCGTTGTCACCGCCGATGCGTCCGCAGCCTTATTATACCGTGCAGCGACCTCCTCGACCCATCTGCTACTACTGTGGCTACCGAGGACACATCTCTCGGTTTTGCCGACGGCGCCAACATGATGAGCAACGTGGATACGCTCCCGAGGAACGCGCAAGCGTCCGTCCAACCCCGATATACCAACGGCCGCCCCACCACTCTCCCCTTTAAAGTTCACCCTCTCCTCCTTACACTGCTGATACCCCAGTGAATTCGCATGAGTCTCGCCGCCGGTCACCGTCTCCACGTCGCCGTTCTGTGTCGCCTCTGCGACCCGCCTCCCATGTCCCGATGGCCCACCTGGAAAACTCCCCGATGCAGTTTTAGGAGGGGAAACTGCATCCATCGGACAGCCAACAAGTCCTCCAGAGCGACCTTCGAACTTATTAGTAGTGTTGGTAGAAGGCATACGCGTTGAAGCTCTTGTGGATACTGGCGCTGCCACTTCGATTATTCGCGCTGACCTTTGTTCCCGCCTCCGAAAAGTCACCACGCTTTACTGTGGCCCATCTCTCCGTGCAGCGACGAACGCCATCATTTGTCCCTTCGCACAGTGTACGGTTCGTGTTTGCATCGATGGTATTCGTCATCATGTTGTCTTTGCAGTTCTCCGTGAGTGCACCCATGAACTCATTTTGGGTTGGGACTTCTTGTCTTCCGCGTCCGCTTCTATATGTTGTCGTCAGCGCGTCATACATCTCAATGCCACTGACTCTTCCTTGCCTGAGCACGAAGGGCGCATTCGTCTCGTCACCACCTCAGACTATGTTCTTTGGCCATCCAAAGAAGAGTCAGTAACTGCGCTCACAATATATATATATATATATATATATATATATGGTTTCAAGACAATATTCCTGGCTAACTGGTTAAAATATATGAAAGAATGTCACAGTGAAAAACAACAAGATTTAGAATAAATGTTATGTTTTTCACTGTGACTTTCTTTAATATATATATATATATATATATATATATATATATATATATATATATATATATATAGGACTGTTGTATCTATTGCGAACAACAGAGCGAATTATCAATCAAGGTGAATACCTGAAATGCCACATCACACGCGGAAATGAAGCGTCGGCGTCGCACGTTAGCGGCGTCAGAATGAGTGATGCTATATCAAAACTAGCAACACTAGTAACAATTGCTGATGGCTAGTTGGTTCATATTAGATCAAAGAATTTACAACGCAAAAGGAACGAGGACGACAAAGGAACGAAGACCAGGGGACAATATAATAAACATTCAGGCCCGTATTCTGAAATGCTCCTTTTCTCAGTGAGGGGGCCTTCAGTGCTTGAGGACACCTTATTGCATATTCTGGAACGGTCCTTACCAAGGTGCCCTCACTGAGGCCTTCCTTGGTGCTCCCTCAAGTTAAGGTAGCGCTAGGGCAACCTTCATGCCTCCTTACCTCGCTCCTCGCACTGAAGGGGTGCTTCTCTGCAGAGCCTGTCAGTCACACTGCATCCGATTTGTCATTGTTAATCGATGCATTGTGCTTGTGCACAAGCTCTGTGCAGGCCCGTAGCCAGAAAAGGGGCTAACCCCCCCCCCCCCCCCCGAAATTTCGTATGGAGAGGAGTGTTTTACCGAAAATAAGTAAAGAAAATGGGTAGTTTTCAAGGTTTTCAACAGGTGCCCCCTCCCCCCCGAAAAACATTTCTGGTTACGGGCCTGGCACTGTGATCATAGCCTTCTCATTGTCGCTGAAAATTGCTTGCTAGGCATGTTCTCGAAAGTAAGGCTTTTTAACGGTAGTCAAATCTTTTCGTTAGGATGGCGCTGCGCGAAGAGGAGAAGGTACACAGCGCGGGGGGAATTGACTGCCAACTCAAACTTTTTTGTTCCCAACAGGCGTTTTATAAGAGGAGAGGAAAAGTCATGAAGAGACACAAGGCACGCGACAAAGGCCCCTTCATCGCCCACCGTTAGTGCTGGGGTCTTCGAGGAATAAGAGCTCCCTCTCGGATAAGGCTAACGATGGTTTCTTGCATTCTTCACATGTCATGCGAGCTGCTTCCACAACGATGCAGGTGTGGTCGTCCGCGTAGGAGAAAATCACCTTGAACCCACGGGTGCCGCAGCATGCTCTATAATGTATGCCCAGGAGACCCTCCTTTCCGTTTCTAACATTGTTGGCATGCTCTCGCAGTCGATCTTTCCACCATCTGCCACTTTGACCCACGTATCAAGCACAACAGCTCGAGGGGATTCTGTACACAAAGCGCCTCGTACGTGCCACAAATCGGTTACGGTGGTTCAGGTCACAAGTATATTCTCGTGTACTTGTAGGAATTCTTCTTGAAAAAAAAAATGAACGAAAGGAAAACGAAGCTTGGCTTGGGCGAAAAAAAAAAACTACACTTACCCCGACCCGCCCACATATTTAAGTCAATGGGCAAATTAATGCTTCTTCGGAATCACCGTTACCTTTCGGCTCTTTTGCATCGTCTGCTTTCAGTTGAACGTAGCCTCACTAAAGCGACTTATAAATCGTCCATATATTTGAGATTTCTCAAGGCTTGGGTTCCTCGCAACCCCTGCTGTAAGACTGTCTCGTTCTTCTACAAACAGGTCGCTGGCGCGATGCACGACCCGATTGGCACACCCTTGCTCTGAACAATAAACAATCATTTACTTGGACCTAAGTTGATTGGAAAAGAAATTTCGCCAAAGCGAGGAAATTTCGTTCGCTTAACACTACTCGGTTCTGAAAATCAATCTTACGAATGTCCTAAATCTTGTAAACTAAATTCTTTATTACTCGCTGTCACGAAACGGGACGTTGAAATTCATCAATGAAAGCGATGAGCTCCAAGGTTGCTCGGCCATCCTGTTTTGCTTGTGGAAGAGGCGAAAGTTAAATAAACGGGAAAGGATGTGCGCCTATGTGGCGGAAAAGCAGTGTGCACGTAATTATTCATCGGTATGCGGAAAAAATATTCCTTATTCTTGCTTAAGAAGGATGGTTAGTCCGTATTTCACAGGTACTCTCGATCCCACACTTGCGAAACACGCGCCTTACCTTACTGAGGCGACCCTTAGCAAAGGAAAGTTGAAGGAGACTTTCAGAATACGCTGGCTCCCTCAATGAGCTCCTTAAGATAAGGAGGCATGAAGGGCTCCTCACGTAAGGTAAGGAACTGGTCTGAGGTAAGGACCGTTTCAGAATACGGGCCTCAGTTGGCAGTCAGCGCTTGTCCCGTGGTCTTCGTTTCTTCGTCATCCTTGTTCCTTTTGCGCTGTTACTTCTTTGATCTAATATATCAACACGTGATGGCTTCACCATAGACGTCGCCACTAAATCTCACATCGGCAAATTTATGACGTCATCGTAGGCGGCACAGTTACGTCACCACATGAATTCGCCGCTTCATCTAATGTGGTCGGATCACGGCGGCACTGCAAAAGCAGGTGAGGTGTAGGAGAGAGAGAGGGAGAATGAATATAGGAAAGGTAGGGAGGTTAACTAGACTACGTCGAGTTTGCTACCCTACACGTGGGGAGAGGGGAATATGGGAGTAAAAGAGAAAGAGAGAGAGAAAGGAAGATTTTCGGAAGGGGACGGTGGGTGGATCAATACATCAAGTGAGATGGAAAAGGAGATAAAGAAGGCTTTCCCCTTTGAGTCGTCTTCGGGGAACGCATAATGGCTTCTGAGGGTTTTCCTGTAAGTTCGATCTCTTCCTGTGAACGAGACCCATCTGTTGTCTCACGTGTTGCAACGTCAGCCGAGTGCTTGAATAGAAGGAAGCGAATAATGCAGTCTTTATCTTGAATTCGAAAAAAAAGCAATCTCACGATTCCAATACGTCAGAATTAAAAATATTTCCTTGCTGCTCTTTATTTATAATTCGCCATCGATAAGCGTCTGCTAATGCCACATTATGAATAGTTCTTCCATTACGCAAGTGAATAGTTTTGTCTCGCTTCAAAGTAGTAACGCATAAAATTCGTCGGTGTTGCAGTTATAGCATCCGGTTTCTTTACGTGTGGGCCCGTGTGAAAATGCGATTCGGAGAACTATTTAGGCTATGCTTGTTTATTGCATTCGTTTGACATAATTACTTCAGGACGAAGAGGTCAGGTTCAAGCGACCGATGAGTCGTTAAGAATTGTTTGATATTTATTTAAAACTAGCCTAAGAGTATTGTACTTGAAGAGTTATTTCGTGTGCGTAGATATGAACAGCTAATACTAAAGCTACGATGACTTTTTGTCGGCTCCGGTTATGGGCGGCGCTCGAGCACAATTAAAAGGCTTCAAGAGAAACCGACGTGTTACATATCTGCGCTTCGCTGTATTTGTTATGTGCATTTTTCTTACAAACATAAGGGTCGATTCAGGTAGCATTGCTAGCGAAACAACTGCGGTTACCACTAATTGGCTTAAGTCCGTGGGTTCGCAAGGAAGTTCGGCTACAAGAATAGCGGTCGAGCAGGTTACACCGCAACGCTTCCCATCCTTACTTTCGGGACGGCTGGCTGCTCTCCCATGGTATACGACATGGAGCACACTAAATCGACAACCATTTTTACAATGACAGAAAAGTCCTGCGGTGTCCGCGTGCAATACCGGGCACCTCACCAAGTCGGAAGCGTTAGATACGCCATCAAACGCGAGGTTGGACTATTGGCGTCAACCGGCGGCCCCCCTGAATCGGCGTTCAGACGATTAATACAAAAAATCATCGGCACGCGATGAGGTCGCCATACGGCAGTATCATGACTTTACTACATCAACACATAACGTTAAGAATTCCCAGTTTAAATGTACAGACAAAATTGATAATGTGGACGAAAGGATGAAAGCCGCCGTAGCTAAATGGTAGAGCATCGGGAGCGTTATTCGAACGTTGCGGGTCTGGTCCTTGCCGGTGGCAAGTTATCTTTTAAGGCGAAAGCTTTTAATGTCTCATGCTCACGTCCGTCCGGTGTCCGTGCGGTGTCCGTCCGTCCGGTGGTGGTGGTGGTGTGCGTCCTGACCACCCTTACTGCGCATGCGCGAACCCTCCCCACGCCCCTCCTCTCCTACGCTCCCCCCCTCTCTCTCCTCTAGGTATCCCTCCCGCCCGCGGCGTTTACACACCATTGCGCATGCCCGACCCCTCCCCACGCACCTCCTCTCCTACGCTCCCCCTCTCTCTCCTCTAGGTATCCCTCCCGCCCGCGGCGTTTACACACCATTGGGCATGCGCGACCCCTCCCCCCTCTCTCTCCTACGCTCCCCCCCTCTCTCCTCTAGGCATCCCTCCAGTGGCGTCCACACCCTCACTGCGCGTGTGCGTCCCCAGGCATCCTTCCCCGCGGCAACCACAACCCCCACTACGCATGCGCGTCCCCTCTCCCCTCTCTCTCCTCTAGGCATCCCTCCCTCGGCGTTCACACCCCCCAATGCGCATGCGCGTCTCCTCCCCCCTCTCTCCTCTCCTACGCTCCCCCTCTCTCGCCTCGCAACGCCGACGCAGGCAGCGTCTGCTAGCGAGTTTCTTGATTCAAAAAACCGACTGCTCACGCTGCACAACCGTTCAACGCCGACGCAGGCAGCGTCTGCTAACGAGTTTCTTGATTGAAAAATTTCCCCATCTCCCGCTAAAGGGAACCATGTGTGGATGCGAAGCAGCGGGGAGATAATTAGCTTGAGCGGGAGGAACGTCGCCGCTCTCATTTCACGGCAGTGGTCCGGGCGCTCATCGCGGAGCTGCACAGGAGAGAGAATGAGGTGCGCGCGCTCCGTCATTTTCATACCGCGGAACAACCGCGGCGCCCCCAGCGGAGTATGTAGCTGTCACACCACCTGTCGTGTGCGCCGCTCCGTAGAGTATTCCTAGAGGAAAGGACGGGGGGGGGACCGTAGGATAGGGGGAGGGGGACGTGCATGCGCTGTGGGGGGTGTGGAACGCGGGAGCCGCTCCGTAGAGTAGAGGATTCTTAAAGGAGAGAGGCGGAGAGGACACGCATGCGCTGTGGGGATGAGGGAGCCGCTCCGTAGAGTAGATGTTCCTAGAGTAGAGGAAGGGGGGTGAGCGGACCAGAGCATAGGGGAGGGGACGCAAATGCGCTGTGGGGGGTGTGGGGCGCGGGGGGCCGCTCCGTAGAGTAGAGGATTCCTAGAGGAGAGCAAGGGGGTGAGCGTAGGAGAGAGAGGGGGGGAGGGGACGCGCATACGCTGTGGTGGTGTGGGACGCGGGAAGGAGGGACGGACTAAGCCCCCTCCAAACACATGCAAGCAAGATTAAGGAATGAGGTCAACCTGGGGCGACAGACACCACCTGCCTAGCCATTGTTAAGCAGCCTCTCTGTGCTCTCGGCCATGACTCAAGGGATGGGGTCCAACCTGGGCGACAGACACCACCTGCCTAGCTATTGCTAAGCAGCGTCTCTGTGCTCTCGGCCATGACTCTGATGACTGTGATAGGGTTGACGGCCTTCATATTACTACAGTGTTCTGGTTCTCATAATGGGTGCTTCCCTACTTCATGAAAGTGGCCGGACGCGGGACGGGGGACGCCGGACGGACATAGACACCGGGAATCGAACCCGGGCCTCCTGGGTGAGAGCCAGGTATCCAAACCACTAGACCATGCCGGAGAGCGTTTTGGGCTGGCTCACTCCTCCTAGGCATACTACCAACATTCTAGCCCCAAGCATAAGATGCTTCGCATCTAAAAACTGGCAGATCCCACGCACTGTGGGAATCGATGTGATGCGAAGCAGCCAGCAAGGATCAATTCATGGTTGTGCATAATATGCATGTCTTTATTTCCATGTTAGGACCTGTCATTTGTGTTCGTCATACAGTCCCGTCTCGCAATACAAATTTTGGCGTATATCAAGCTAGCGAACTGGACGCAAGCGCACCATGAACGTGGCACGTCAATGGCATTGTAGATGACATGCATGCCATGATTTTCATGTTACCAGCTGCCACTTATGTTGGCTTAATTTTTTACCTCGAATCGCAGTGAGACGCGAGACCAACCTGCTTCCGTTTCACATGCGTTCGTATTAGGGAGTTTTCGAATAGCGTACGCAAAGCTTTGCGTTTGCGTTTGCCGCAACTGCACATGCGTCATACGCTAACCGCTTGAGGGCCCCCGTTAAGTGACGGAAATAGTGGGCGACCGCAAGGACCGCAGAGCTTTGCGTACGCTATTCGAAAACTGCCCTATTAGGGAGGTTTCGAATACCGTACGCAAAGCTTTGCGTTTGCGTTTGCCGCAACTGCGCATGCGTCATACGCTAACCGCTTGCGGGCCCCCGTTAAGTGACGGAAATAGCGGGCGACCGCAAGGACCGCAAAGCTTTGGGTACGCTATTCGAAAACTCCCTATTGTCGCGCTCTACGTATCGTGCTGACGCCATCCGCGTTCCAGCGTTTAAATTGACGAACACTTTGTCAATTCCAAAGTGTGTTCCTCGAACGCCTGTGCCCACTGAGACGGGGTCGGTCAGAATGTAACGTGATGCGCGCGTCTCCCTCCTTCCTTGATCAGAGACGCTGGGCACAGCGACGCTACGCAACCAAAGCGCGAGCGCTGTAGAGTCCAACGCGACCGGCGTCCGTTTGCGCGCCCCGCCAGCCCACCTGGAACTGTGCCAGGGTACGGCTGAGGGACGGACGGACGGACGGGCGGACGTGAGCATGAGACATTAAAGGCTTTCACCTTAAAATTTGGTGTATATCAAGCTGGCGAAACGGCCACAAGAGTGTCATGAGCGTGGCATGAAAGTCATGTTGCACATGACATGTCATGATTTGCATAGAACCAATTGTCATTCATCCTCGTCATACAATCACGTCATTGAATACTGTGATGGAATTTCCAGGTTTTTTTGGGCCCAGGACCGCTGGCCAAGGAATCGAGCCACGAGTGCACACACACACACACAAATATATATTTACAGACAAAGATGCAAATGTTACAATAGAATAACAAAAGATAGTCTGTCGCGAACAGTCCTGTGCTAAAGCCGCGTTTAAATTAAAAGTCTCTCGCCGTGTTCATCTGGGTGGCCTGTTGGACGCTGGTCGCTCGGGATGGCGCACCTCTGGCTCCTCAGCGGGAGTCGGCCCACTCCAGGACACGGCAAGTCCTTGCGCAGCTGCAGCAACATGGTAGTGGTTACTTGGAAGCTCAGCAGCCA
Source organism: Rhipicephalus appendiculatus (assembly GCA_030522465.1). Lineage (NCBI taxonomy): Eukaryota > Metazoa > Arthropoda > Arachnida > Ixodida > Ixodidae > Rhipicephalus > Rhipicephalus appendiculatus. Next base: position 533 of record JALIZH010001627.1, on the reverse strand, counting down.
CCACGTTCGTCCCGGCAGCACACGGGGGTCGCGCCAACCACCTGGAACGGCGGCCGGAACAGCGGCCCACAGCAAACCGGAACTCGTAGCCGCTCTGGACGGCAGCGGGAACCACGGCACCTTGCCTGGTCCCTGTCCAGTCGCCCAGCCGGAGAGCAGGCCTCGTTCTCTGGTTGCCCAGCTGTCAGAAACGGCAGCCGGAACAGCAGCGCATTACCTGGTCCCTGGGCCAGTCACCCAGCCGGAACCCAGGAACAGCCAGCGCCTCGAGGACGTCACCGAGTTCCCCGGACCGGACGTCCAGCCGAGAACTGCCCTCGAACGCTGCTCTGCCTCGATCGCTGTCTGCCTCGAACGCTGGCACGCGCTTTTCTTCGATCCCGTGCACGCTTCCTTGTCGTCTTCCACGGCGATCGCACAGTTTCGGTTTCGTTCTTTCTACCCTATATCACAAATACCAAATTTGGTGTATATCAAGCTAGCGAAACGGCCGTCAGCGCGCCATGAGCGTGGCATGTAAATCATGTTGTATA
>JALIZH010001626.1:0-12694 GCA_030522465.1 Rhipicephalus appendiculatus | reverse complement strand
AATAGCGAATGCCATTAATAAATCGCAGAATAGTGAGCTGTTAGCTATATAAGCGCCTAGTCTATCATGTAGCCCCATATGCAAGAAGCAAAAAGAAGTTCAGGAATTGTCCCTCATATAGCTTCTCCAAAGAGCTTGCCCTACAAAGAAATGTTTTTTCGAGATACAATATTTCCAAATATTGTATCTCGAAAAAACATTTCTTCCAAGGATCGTATACGTATGCACAACGTATGTGGCACAATCTTAAGAACTGAGCAAATTCCAAGCCCGGCCCGACCCCCAGCCCGCCACCTCAAACCCGGGCCCGGCCCTAAGCCCGGAGCTTCAGGCCCGGGGCCGCCCCAGGCCCGCCGTAAAAACCACTTTACCCGGCCCGGCCCACGGGCCGGGCCGGGCTCAGGGTTTTCGGGTAGGCCCGAGCCCATGCAGTGCTCTAGTGCCATCTAGCGGCTACCACATCAATTAGCATAAAAAGCACAGGTTAGCCCGAAAAGGTGGCGCTACACATACGAACCAAGATTTATTTTGGGGGAATTATTTCTAGAGAAGAAAAATAAATCAGTCTCGAAACTTTACGGGCAAAGGTTGTAAAATAATGACGTCGCTGTATATTTAAAGGACTTCCTCTGTTTCCCAAACCAAAAGGATGGCTGTCAAAGAAGCGCCGATTTTTCTGGAGGAAGTTCCAAAGCTCGTTTTATTGATAAGAACGCAGTTTGTCGTAGATTGAGCGAAGGAAAGCGCCAACGAGTGAATGATCGACAGCAGGGTCAATGTCTGCGGGAACCGTAGAAGTGGAAGCGGCAGGAGCGGTTCTCAGCGGTGCCGATCGTCTGGACGCGTTCGATACATAAGCCATGAACTAAAGATAAAGACCACGCTAGAGTGCTGTCGCAAACGTATTCATGGCACTGCTGTGAAGAGTAAGGGAAGCAAATTGCAGTGGACAATATTTGCCATGAAAGAAAAAATTTCGGACAAGATAGAGAGAACACCATAAGCAATTGTTTGTGCCTGACACAGGCACAAACATAGAGGGCAACGAGTAACACTGCAGTCATCGGATACGAACAGTCTGCCGCACGAGAGGTAGGTTTCGAGTCGCATGTTCGTTATGTTTAGGAAGCTTGAGTACTGCGCGACAATATTTCATAACGGCGTTATGATGCGCACGAAGTGGGAGCGAGATACGTTGTCATGGGGAAAACGTGTGCAGCGCGAGAAATTTCAGTGTATAAAGACGTCCTTGAAGTAGCTCATTACCACCTCATTACGTCGCCAGCACAAATGGAGAGACACACAGAATAAAGCTGAACTTAAGAGTAAAGTTAATTAAAAACAGATGTTCACGAGAACACAGCCACTCATGCATAAAGAACCAGCAGTAGTAACCATTCAAACGTGCAGACTAACTCGCTCCGTCCCCTTTAAATAGTCTAAATCGGGCCTTCAAACGTGCACTAAATACTGAAATTGTAGTTTTGTCGGGTATTGAAATTCCTTACCTGTGAGCTGGCAGCGAAGGTTCACTGACACGTTATTCAGTCAGTGATGTTCCGTGCAGGGAATTTTCCCTTTTTCAGGAAATTTTCGACAGTTATTTTGGACGAAAGGGAAAAAGGGAATCTTCGCGATGTTGCAGGGAATTTTCAGGGGCGGCGAAATTTTTCTTTTATAACGATCAAAAGACTGTGGACATGAGGCTTTCGCATGCCGCAATCGTTTCTGGCGCATGTAGCGCGCCAAACCGCAGCCTGGGGCGGTTCGTTTTTAAAGACCATAGTCTTTAAAAACCCAGTCAATATATATTCACTGGGTTTTATAGACCCAGTCAATATATATTCTAGTCACTTCACATTTATTTATTTATTTTTTTCTTTACGATAGTTTGCAGAACCGTTCCTAATCAAGTCAATAAAATGTTGAATACCACCACAAAAGCTTGTTTTATTTTACAATATTTAGTCACCATTATTGAAAAGTTGACGTGCTTTTTTGTACAAAATGTGGTGTATATAGATACAGAGCGCCTGCTAGGCACTTAATGTACGCCACGTCACTCAGTAACAAAAAAACAACAACAATAATAAACTTTTCTTCTTATGCAGTGGCCGTGTGCATGAGCATGTACAGCATTCCTTCCGCATCGCATACCGCTTAAAGCGAGCTCTAAGGTAGCTCCTTCGTAGTATTAAAAGCCGATCTCAGAGGCGATGCTTTGAGTTGGGCAGGAAAGAAGAGAAAGCGATGGGAAGAGCCTGAAACACGTCGAACACTATATATATATATATATATATATATATATATATATAAACTTTTTTTGTGCAGGGAAATATGCGGGGATTTTTTGGCGATGTATGCGGGGGAAAATGCCGGAAATGGGGAATTTTCGGGCCTCGGAAAGGGAATTCTTCTGTCCAGAACGGAACATCACTGTATTCAGTGTCCACTGCGGACACGAAATAACGTGCAATAAACCTGACTTGAAATAAGTGCCTTTTACCTGTGTGTCTCTCTTCTTGTGCTGGCGTCGTGACGTCCCCGAACCCTTCAGTTTGCCATCGTTTACAAACTCCCCCAGGAAATGACACTGTTGAACTGCCTTCTAGGGTCACTTCCAGACACGTTGTATGGAGAGGGACAAAAATTTCATCAGTGCGATGAGGACACAGGTCGTACCTCGAGAACTGGGGTCAGTAGTTTTCGCACTAGGAGGGTCAATTCCGGCGACGTACCGGAGACGGCGATCGACGACGTGGAGGGTCGCGAGCGGCGGCAGGTGCCGGTGAGCAACTTGCAGAGGAAGGGAAGCCGCAGAGGAAAACTGAGGAGGGAAAGATGGCGCCCCACGTGTATTTGCCAGAGGAGGCATGGAAGTCGCGTCACGTTATTAGCGTCGCCACAGGCAAATCATGTACGTACATCGAACGCTCTTTGAAGCTGCGCCATTAGTTCTACTGCATTCCATGTCATTGATGAAAGTAGAGAAGGGTTGCTTGTGCAGCTAGGACACCGTCTTGATATTTTCCTTGACCTAGCTTGATATGTACCATGAATGCCCTTTTTCATGCATTTACGTGCATTTAGTCATATTGGTCAGTGCGCCTTTCACGCCACAGATCTCATGAAAATCTGAGACTGTTAAGAGCATGACAATTTGATATATTACGTAACAGTGAGCCTGGCACTTCCATTTGTCTATCACTCCGACGTTGAATCCGTCATGTACGAAATATTTGAATGGCATTGTTTCTCTAGCTATGCCCAGTGTTTTCCGCTGTAAAAAGCACGGCGTCAACTAACATCCCTTCTTATTTTTTCCTAGATACTGAGGTAAAAAATCTGCAGAGGTGAGTAGATATTCCCCTTCTTTATTCTCTTTGTTAAGGTAGCTAGTACTCTAGTTGACGAGGAAGTGTCGCTAGAATATCAAGCGTGCACCAGTACAATTCTACAATGGCGCCTTCGCAATTAAGGTCATTGATGCAATCCACTCTGTTCCATTTTGAGCTGTTTTTCCAGGTCGGCCAATGTCTCTGTGATCGTTAAAGTGTTAAAGCGCGAACACCACACTGCTCACGGAAAAGCAACCTTATCATTCGCGTAATTTGTTGTGCGAGTACAACGCAATATTGGAGATCGGTGGCCGTGCTTTGATAGCGTCAACGTGAGAAAAGAACAGTTCAAGAGATTCATTGCACGTCATTGAACCCGACGAGCGCAACATTATCTGGGTGTCCCCCATAACGCAATGCCTCACAAGGACTTCGTTGTACCGCACGTAAATCCTCACACTGTTTTTTACGTTAATGAACGTTGTAATCATTCCACTTTCGAGATATCCACAGTAAAATTCAGGTTCTTTTTATAGTAGAAACCAAAGCTCAAAAAATGGCGTTCCAGACGCACCACCCGAGGTGATATAAACGAAGTGGCAGCAAAATGAAGACTGCCGCTATGCGAATAGCGGCGATGGACTCGCTGGTCGCTCGAAGAGGAATAAAACACTGAGAAGCTTTGTTTGAAATAGAGAAAACTTGTATTTACAGAGTGTAAAGAAGAGTTACGGACATAATTGTTAGAAGAACAGCAAAAAGAAAACACTTCTTGGAAATTAACCGTCTGTAGGGTGAATTTACGGGATTCGGCGGAGCCGACGGTGCCTAAGACCTTAAGCCCGGTTCAAGACGACAGACGGAACACAGGGGCTGCTTCTTATTACCACGATGCTCCGCCTTTTTCAACAACACCGGCGAATAGTCGCCTCTTCTCCTGTGATTGGACTGTGCATTAAGCAAATCAGCAGACCCGCTTCGCAAGGGACAACACTTTCATGCACATATGCGGGCTCATGCTTCTCGCCCCAAACAGCACACGAACAAAACGCAAATCAAACAAAGTAAACCAAAGTCGTAGTGGCAACGGCAAGCTCAGCTGACGCAAAACCATCTAGAGTTAAAAGTACGCGTGCTGTAATTTATTTCAATAAGAGAGACGTCCCTGTTGACATATGTCAACAGATCCCCCAAGGGACCGTAAACCGCCTGTCCCGTGGGTGCCCGACCACCCTGGCCACCTCCATGCTCGCTCTTTGCGCGAAACGTTACAAGTAGCCCCCACTTAAAAGCTCGTTATGCTAACTGCTGCGGTGTGATTCCGTCGGACCAGCCTGGGAAAGGGTGGCGCGTAAATGGTTACGGCGCCGAAGGAATGCCAGCGCGAAAGCAATTGTCCAAGGTGCCGACCGGGCGCCCGTTGCACCACGACGCGGTCCCCGCTGAGTCTCGAGGGCCCGCCTGCCGCCTATAGTCACTTGATGCACGCCACAGAGGGGACGAACGCCTCCGGCGACCACACGGGATCAAATAGCAAGATGCCTTGTATTACTCCTCCTTGGGTGGCGACCGCTAAGTGCGCAAACAGCAAACGGCGGTGTTGAACGGCCGAACCGATGTGAGGCCTCATCACCGCTGCGCTCGTGCACGGTGTAGGCCCATTTATGCGCAGGGAAAGCACCGCGTGGCAATCAGGGGGTCATCGGGACGACGTTTCCATCCCTACCCGCTTTCGCCGGCGTCGGGGTGGGTTCCCTTGTCCTGTGTCGGACAAGAAACCAAATGCGCTCAGCCATATCCGGCGCCGAAGCACTTTGGGACCTGCGGTCGGAGACCGTCCGGCCGCACCTGCTTTGATCAAATGCCGCCACGGCAATGACACGTGCCGGAGCGAACGCAGCAAACGGCCGGCGTGGCACCCCCTTCCCAAGTTTACCGCACAAAGTCAATAAAAGAAAAATTACAACTACAGTGTCCGGTTCTGACGGTGGTCCTATAACCACAGTCATGCTCACAGAATCTATATTCATGAGCACGCTGTCTCCCTTGATTTGCTCGCTAAAGAATTTAATGAAATAAACTGATTAGTAATGATTAGTAATGATGAGTAATGATTAGTAGTCAGATGCCTGAACTTAGGGCATAAAACGCAGAAAGAAATGCTTCGTGGGTTGTCCGCCGACAATAGCAACGCTTAATGACGCAAAAAAATACAGAAGAAAACAATAAACAAATAGAAAAAAGAAGTTCAAAGCCCAATCACCCGTACAGATGGTTAACCAGCGAAGCTGAAAGGTGTCGTTCCGGTGTTAAGCAGTGGCTTAATTCCTGATGGTGTAGTTAAGGGCCTTCCTGAAATATTGGTATGGTTTGAACGGCGAGATCCCCCGGTCTTTGAGGATGTTGATGATGACGTGGAAGAGCTTGTTGACGTATATCACACACGTACAGGGTGTTTGTTCCGAAGTTCTACACGTTCGAGGAACGCCATCCCCTGCACCGACCGGCGTATCGAGTCGTCGCCGTATACCGTGACGCGTTCGAGCAGCTCAATTAGGCGGTCCGAATGAACTTCTGAGGTGCACACAAAGTTAGAAGTGCCGTTAGCTTGCCGAGTTGCCTTGTCATTGTAAACACCTCGTTCTTGCGTTCATGCCAGCAATGGGCCTTGTTTGGGTCTCCGCGCATGAACGTCATGTCTCTTTCAAGCGCTTCTCTCGTTGCTGACAAGCGGGCCCGTAGCCAGGAATTTTTTTCGGGGGCCCCACTTGTTGACGGCCTTGAAAAATCCGCATCTTGGTAAAACACCCCCCTCCATCCGAATTTGGGGGGAGGTTCGGGCCCCCTTTGCCCCCCCCCCCCCACCTGCCTACGGGCCTGCTGACAAGTGATGGTGCTCGAAACGGCACGCATTACCGGCACGCATTACGGCAGCATGTGACGGTCTGTCCGTCGATGTTCAATCGGATCACCTTGATGGTCATGTAAAAGATCTGAGCCGGTTCCAAGCCTCGAAGGTCCGAGCACCGTGTCTCACTGGTGGCTTTGGGGAACTGCGTGGCGTGAGGAGTTGTGATTTCCCGCGGGTGGCCGAAGTATATCTGCGGAAAAGACAACGCCTCCACGTGTTCGTGGTAGAGTAGGGACATGGGAACTCCTGCTCTTCTCCGGCAGCGATAACAAGGTAATGCGTGCCGTCGACTAGACAAGTTGAGTCCACGGCGGCGTCGTTGAACACCGTCGTGTAGCTCCTTGCGTATATGGCAGAGGTGCGCTGAATGTGATCGTCGGGATCCGTGACTTCGGCAGTGGCTTCGATCTCTTTATTCGTTAATCGTCTCGTCTTCAGGGAAAGCGTCTAGCGTGGCGGGGTCTACTTGTCTCTCGTGATGTCGGTATACAATGGGGTGTCGGTGAAGTACAGTAGCCAGGCTTTGGTATTGCATTATTGACTAGGCCCCACTTGTACGTAGGCTTTGCGAGGAGAGGGCGCTTGATATGTACACCCGTCGGCAAAATAAGTCGGGACGTGCGAGCGACGACCGCAATCAGATAAAACTGCATCGCCGCGCCAGAGTGCGCATGCGCGTCCTTTCAATTTCGCAGCCATATCTTTTTACTCGCTAGCAGCGGACCAGGTGATTACATGTAGCGTTTTGCGCTAGGCGTCGCTTTCTTTCTTCAATCCGTGACGCACTCAGTTCGACGGGGGCGTGGTGGCGGTGAAGTGTACGCGGCTCAGTTTGACAGACAACGCAGAGCAACCGCACTTTTCGTTTATCGCGCTGATGTTAAAAGCTCCTTTCGCAGAAATTCCGGTGTCGATGCCTACGTAAGCGTCGTTGGTAGTGCACGAAAAATCAGCGCGTTCTGCGTGGGAAAAATGTGTTCACCTGTTACGCGCACAGGCTTTCTTTTCCTCACGGCACGTTGAGGCTAATTATGGAGAAGGCGATGCCAACTAGGCCCGATCAGGTTATCGTGTTCTACTCTTGAAGGTGAAGCTCAAGCGTCCGTCTCGTTTTATTGTGGTTCGAAGAGCCCACACTTAGAGTACAGAGAAGCAGGGAACTTCTACTCATTGATGAACACACTAAGTTCGTTTGAGCTGTCACTCAGCTGTGTTGAGTTCGTCACTGCTGCCACGTGTTTTTGTAACTTTGTGCAGCCACGCGGAACGCGTTGCGATTTACATGCTCTCTATAGAGGATATCGCAAGCTCTGAAGAAGTGTGATCACAGCAAATAGTTCCGAAGATGTGCATCGTTTGGAATCCTTTCCGAAAACTTGCCGATCAGTGTCAGAGTGTGACCACGTGATGCGATGGTTTCACTGTTTTTAATGACAACTTAATACTGATGTGGCCTCGCTATACAAATGTATGCCCAGAAGGATGTCTGAAATTATTTCCGTGAACGGCTACTTCACGCACTATTAAATTTTTGCTATAAAGGGGGTGAGGGGGAGCAGAGGTGATAAGTTTCGCCGTTGCTATTTTTCGGTAGCCCTCAGTTGCTTTCCTTTTTTGTTCTTTCGAAGCCAACCCATGACCTCGCCGATTACAGCCAGCGTTTTTTCTTTTTTTTTTTTCTAGTCCATTCGCCTATTTTGATGCATGTGCAAGGTCATCTGCCTGTCTCTTGTTATATTATGCTAATAAACTGAAGCATTGTTTCGGCTCAACGCATTTTCGGTGTCGTCTTTCGTGTTTCAGTATCACATGGTACGCTTCAACCTAAAATGAACGTACAGAGAAGAGAAGTAATGATATGTGTGGCACCGGTTTGCTACTGGGACAAGATATGATAACTCTTTAATAGGGACATAGTGAGCCGCGTACACTTCACCGCCACCGTGCCCCCGCCGAATTGAGCGCGTCATGAATTGAAGAATGAAAGCGACGCCTAGCGCTAAACGCTACATGTAATCACTGGTCCGCTGCAAGCGAATAAACAGATATGGCTGCGGGATTGAAAGGACGCGCACGCGCACTTTCCACGTCAGATGGTGCGGCGATGCAGTTTTATCTGATTGCGGTCGTCGCTCGCGCGTCCCGAATAATTTTGCCGACGGGTGTACCTCCATTGCTACGTCGTCGGCGATGTTATGCGGTAGACATTTCAGGTGTTTAGCGTGTTCATCGGAACGTCCACAACTTGTCCCATAATTGAATAATTTATGTTGCCGTGTGTAAATCGCCGAATGCACATGAACGGCAGACGTGGGGTCACTAGTCGTTCCTTAACGATGTTGGGCATGGGCAAATGTAACGGCATCGGTGGGTAAACATAGCCGTTAACGGTGCTTAAATTTAGCAGACTGCCATTGATTAGCGATTCCTTGCATATCCCACAGAACCGACACTGACCGACGTCGGGAGCAGCTGGGAAGAACCGCATCAGTACCTCCAAGGCCTTGTTCTGTTGTTGTTGAGACCTCATCGTGTCCATCGTAGCCAGGTTGTTGTCGAACCATACGTGGTCGCAGACGCAGACGTCGCAGGTGCAGCTGAAGTGCCGCTCGAGAAACTCCCGCCGAAATCGGGCGTTGGCCTCGGCGAACGCGTTCGCGCCATTGTCACGTTGACGTTGCTCTGCCCACACCGCCGCTTCCTCGCCGCCTCTTCCAAGCATCCGCCCGTCATGACACGCATTCTTGGGCACGACGAGAGAACCTACGTCACAGACGCCGCAGTGAATGGTGCACACACTTTGGTACGACGCAGGAAACTACGTCACTGACGGCGCTACCAAAGGAGAAGTTTCTGTCAACATAAGACAGATGGGTTTACTTTTCGCCTAGCCGTATAGCGCTTCACTATAATATGGCACACGTAAAAATAGGGACGAATACATGTAAAAAATTCAGGCTAAATAAGTCTGAAGCGTCCGCAGGTATCGAACTCGCCACTTTGTTGGTGACATTTGTCCAGAAGAGAAGTCTGAAAACCGATACCGCTGTCTCGGATTCAGTCAAAGAGATTGGTACGACTTGACATTTCCGAGACATATCCACTCATAAATGCCGCAGACAACTCGACTGACTTTTCTAAAGTTGTATGTCAGCAGTGCAAGGTTTGTAGCTTGTAGCATTATTTATTGACGAATAATGGATTCCACTGCGGGGAAGGATACTTTGGCTGCGGCGGAGAAGAGCGAACTTGCCCTTTGAAGAGGTGGTAAAAAATAGCGTTTCAAACAGCATATTACGACGGGAAAACATCCAACATTTCGTAGCACACTTACGCGTCACTTAGCATGTAAAAACATTCTGCGTGGAGTTTCTTTTATTTCAATGTAGATGTATTGACGCCACTAGTTCGGCGGCGCGTTTGTGACATCTTTTGCTCCAACGATTCGCGCGTTTCTTCTGTGCCTGATAGCGTGGCCGTGAAATCATGCGCCATAGGATTTCTTCATAAAGATTTGCCGTGGAAGTTAATCATATAAAAGCCAAAATTCATCATTTCCTAGAAGTTACGACTGTAAGATGTTCACTCCCGTTTCATTATTTCAATGGATGATTTAACTTGCGTTAGTAATTTTCGCGGAACATGTCTTTACAACACATCGAACTTCATAGAGAAAAAAAGCTTCTGTTTTCAAAACCCATGTGCAGGTCCGAGCTGATTTCTTCAAATGTATCTTCTCCATTTTTTGCAGTCGCGTTTCTTTGCATATACTATTTTTTTCGCGCCGCTTACGAAGTGTTAAGCAATATGAACCAATAACGCAGCGCTACTGGGTGAAAGCATGGAGTTCCTTGACTTTTTACGAGTCCAGTGCCGGGATCTATACAAGAGCTATGCACGGGCCGTATTTAGAGCCCGAGCCCGTCCCGGGCCCACTGACTGCGTCAAAAGCCCGCCCGTGTCCGACGCTAGAAGGCTGCGAGCCCGCCCGGCCCAGCCCGACGTACTAAAACAAAAAGCCCGGACCCAGCCCGGCCCGGCCTGACATTATGACGGTTTGCTGCGGAGACAAGCGGTCGTTTTGCGATAATGTGGCATTTTATTGAACATATCAAATAGAATCATGAGCAAACAACACATGACAGTCACTATATATGCAACGATCACAGGTAAAAAGCCCCCACCTCCCCCGAAGGGAATCGTGAGGAAATGCGAATGCATTTCGCGCGCGCTTCACTCCAGTTATATATGGTGGTTGTGGTTCGAAGAAGGAAACGGCGCCTAATTTCTGCAGCCCGGTCGGGAGCACGGCGCAGCGCCTTTTTTTTTTGCTTTTTCTTGTTTTTTTAAATTTTTTTATTTATTTTTTTTTAATTTTTTTGTCATATATAGCTCCGCCGCAGACCGCTTTTAGTTAACGCGCACGCTGCGAATTTTTATTGTTCAACAACGCACAGGAGAAATCTCCCACCGGCACCACCTTGGAGGTCGAGATTCATTGCCATATATACGGGGTGGCCAGTGAACGGTTGTGCAGCGCGAGCAGTCGGTTTTTTCACCAAGAAACTCGCTAGCAGACGCTGCCTATGTCGGCGTCGCGAGGCGAGAGAGGGAGAGGGGGGAGCGTAGGAGAGAGAGAGGGGGGCGCGCATGCGCAGTGGGGAGTGTGGACGCTGCGGGCAGAGATGCCTAGAGAAGAGAGGGGGAGCGTAGGAGAGGAGAAGAGAGGTGTGACGCGCATGCGCAGTGGGAGTGTGGACGGCGCGGGCAGGGATGCCCTAGAGGAGAGAGGGGGGAGCGCAGCAGGGGGAGAGAGGAGGGGAGGCGCATGCGCAGTGAGGGTGTGGTTGCCGCGGGGAGGGACGCCTAGGGGAGGGAGAGAGGAGGTTTTTTATTTTTATTTTTTTAAGGGTTTGCGCATGCGCAGTAAGGGCGGTCACGCCGTACACCACCACCACCGGATTAAGCTTCGCCATAAGATGCTTCACATCTAGCACCTGCCGGCGCGCACACCACCTCAACCTGTCCTCCTCCTCCTCCTCCGCGGACAACGCCAACGCCGCACAACGCCAACGCCGGATGCCTGACATAGCCCGACTATGAAATGCATTCGCATTTAAAATAAGCTGTCCAATGACTCTGGGTTCAGTGCAGTGCGGCGCTCCTGTGTCGCATATCTCGCTCAACTGAAGGTCCGTTAGCTGATCGCACTGGTCGCCGGAACATTGCCAATATGGTTTGCGCAATCATAGCAAGCTTGAAATATTTAGACGGTTTGTTCTGCCAGAATTTTAGTACCTCAGATGTAAAAGAGGGGATGATTTCATGTATAGATAATCAGAAATTTCATCTTGTGTAACTTCACCTTCTCGCCTTGCGTTTAAAGTGGCTAAAGGAAAGGAGAACCGAGAAAGGGGGTGGTGGGCGGTCGCGGTGAAGGCGCTACGTGATGGAAAACAGTTTTGGCACAACGTATATACTATGGACTTGATTCAGGCTTTGCATCTGGCACGGCCCGCCCGACAAAAAACAGTGTTGCCCGAGCCCAGCCAGCCCACGGGTAGGGCCGGGCTTCGGGCTTTCGGGCTACCCGAAGCCCGTGCACACCTCTAATCTATACGAGACCGCTGTAGTGGCGCAGTATACTGGGAGGCGTGGTTAAAGGTCATCATAGAAAATCTAGGGCGATAAAATCGTTGTACCTACATGCGACACAGACATATATGAATAAAGAAAGCAACGTAGACAGTGTTGGTAATACAAAAAACGAATAAAAAGCAGTACAAGAGGACAAAAAATTATAGCAGCTTCGCACTGGTGGTGCCAGTCCTGGAGAAAGAGCGGAGCTGGGTGCCCTTCCTTCGCCTACCAGCCGAGCCTGGCCTAGAGGGCATGTCAGGCGTCCGTCGGTGTCCGCATCTCTCCGCTCTCACTCCCTCTCCCATAGCAACAGCTGTGGGCGCGCGCGCTTATCCTCGCCCCTAGCAACCGGAGCAGGTGGTGCGGGCGGAGTAGCGGAAGTGAGTGGAGAGGAGGAGCGCGCTGTGGTGTGTGAGGGCGCTCGCATCGCGAAAGCTCGGCGGAGCTCCCGCGTGTGTGGAGATAGTGTAGGAGAGTGTAGGTGCAGTGCTTCGCCGCTCCTTCTCTCGCCGTTCGCTCTCTCTCCTCCCTGCGCCCCACTCTCCCGTCCGCTAGCTCGCACGTATATAAAAAAAAAAGAAAAGGAAAAAAAAAAAGAAAAAAACGGCGCTGCGCCGTGCTCCCGACCGGGCTGCAGAAATTAGGCGCCTTTTTCCTTCTTCGAACCACAACCACCATATAGAAATGGAGTGAAGCGCGCGCGAAATGCTTTCGCATTTCCTCACTATTAACCTTCGGGTAGGTGGGGGGCATTTTTTTCGCGCTTGTCTAGCGAATCGGTGTTATTGAAGGTGTTGTCGGTGGC
>JALIZH010001623.1:0-15316 GCA_030522465.1 Rhipicephalus appendiculatus | reverse complement strand
GCGTGCTCTGACGCGTGAGGGCGCTCGCATCGCGGGACCTCGGCGGAGCTATATATGAAAAAAAAATTTAAAAAAAATTAAGAAACACAAACAAAGCAAAAACAAAAGGCGCTGCGCCGTGCTCCCGACCGGGCTGCAGAAATTACGCGCCTTTTCCTTCTTCGAACCACAACCACCATATATAAATGGAGTGAAGCGCGCGCCAAATGCATTCGCATTTCCTCACGATTCCCTTCGGGGAGGTGGGGGCATTTTTTTCTTTTACTCTCTCAGGGGGGATAACACACAAAGCGAATGTGTGCGTGTATTTTTTTTAATTTTTATCGCGAATCGCAGCGAGACGCGAGACTAATCTTCCGTTTGCATGCTTTAGTATTTTCTCGCGCTTTGCGCAACTTGCAAATGCCATCCGCGTTCCTGCGCTTAAATTGACGGACCCTTTGTAAATTCGAAAGTGTATTCCGTGAACGCCTGCATCGATTTAGACGGCGTCGGTCAGAATGATTGCAAACGCTGGGCAGAGCGACGCTACGCAAGCAAAGAGCGAGTGCTGTAGAGTCCGACGCGACCGGCGTCCGTTTGCGCATTCCAGCGGCCACCTGGCTCCGTGCCAGAGCTCGGATGGACGGAGGGACGGACAGACGGACGGACAGACGGACGGACGGACGGATGGGCAGAGAGACGGACGGACGGTCAGACGGACGGGCAGACGAACGGACGAACAGACGGACGGACGGACGGACGGACGGACGCCGGGGTCTTGAGCATGAGACTTTAAAGGTTTTCGCCTTAAATCTTATACTTTCGCACACGGCGAACAGCAGAATTCTGATCAGCATAACAAATGCACAAAGCTCACAAACGACACAATAAACTGTTTAGACAAAGTTTATTTACACTATGTACAAAAACAAAAACGTAATAAGATTTCGGTGATCACGGGCATATACACACCGGGACAGCTATGCGCTGTTTAGAAAAAGTTTATTTACACTATGTACAAAAACAAAAACGTAATAACATTTCGGTGATCACGGGCAGGGGCTGGGCAGTATCGAAGATACATGTATCTTAGATACTATCTTAGATACTCTTTGGGTATCTTGTATCTGTATCGCGATACGTCTCGCAAAACGAGTATCTGTATCTGTATTTCCGATACATTCAATATTGTATCATGTATCTTAAGATACAAGATACTGCTATTGATACGCCACCCTGCGAAACAACAAACGTCAGCTGAACTCTGCTTCTCAACATGATACTGCCGCCACTAGCCACCTCAATAAATTTAACGACAGTGATATTCCTTTGTCTTTCCGCCAGAGTGCTGCAGTGAGCATATGAAATAAGGTCTATACACGTCTCTATCGGTGGAGCAGAGTCACGTAATGGCGCTCGAGCCATCTCGACAAAAACAAGCGCGTGAACTAACGTCTATGTGCAGGCGACCTTTTTTTCTCGATGTTTTCTTTCTTTTTAGCTGTGTCGGTGCCATGAACCTTGTTTGTAGCCATGGTACTGTGCTGCGTACTCCAATGCATGCGATGTCTTTTGCTGAAATTCGGATGCGTGTATAGTGTCGTTATCGAAGTTTGTCTTGCGTGGTGCTTCGTTGCAAAGTCTCAAAAATGCAATGATGGGGTTGCTTGCGTCTCGCTGCTTTCACGCAGAGATTTGACAGATCTCGTCGATGTAAGCTTGACTTGGACACTATGAAATTGACTTATGTTCAAATTAGATTCTAACTACCGTGGCACCATCGGTGTCAATGCTGTATGCGATAGAATAAGCGTTTACGTAACATATGATATTTTGGCGTACTGTATCTTTGTTCTTCGTGCTAAATTATGCAAGCAGCTTTTTTTTTGTTTTTAATGATAGCTTGATTGTTAGCGCAAGTGCTCTCTTTGCTGTATGCTGATTCAGTGTAATTTTTTAATGTGGAACCGCCTTGCTATTTGACTTACGTATATTCGCTTTCTTTTTTTTAGGTCACTGTAAATTTTTTTGTGTGTGTGTTACAAAGCAGGTTTAGAAGTTCCAACGGTGTGAACAGCAACGATATCCTGCGACGTTTTTTGCCACGTGCTGGGAAGCTTCTGAGCGGCACAACTTCTCTCGGAGAGGAAATGCTAAAAGATTGCACGTTGTGAATGTGTTGCTAAAGAACGCTTTTATACTTCAAGCAAGTTGATAAGCAGGATATGAAAAATCACTTCAGTTTTATGTCCTCAGTGAACTGTGAGCGATGACCCGGTAGTTATCCTCTTCAGATGATCCTTAACAAAAAATATCGCTACCAGCGTTGTTGCTGCTCTACAACTGTAGGGTGATGCGGTACTACGAAAACGGTAATACGATTACGGACAAGGTAAGACTTTGCACCGGTATTTGTGTCATCTTGCGGAGGCTTCTGATTGAAGTTCTTGCAATTACAAAAGTGCCATGTTAAGAAAAGCCAAAAACTTGTTTCAGAATGAAACTAATATACATTAAGCAAGAAAAGCATAACTTTCGGGATTCAAACAGATATTTCATTGAAATAAACCAAGTTCGTCGCAGTTAAAGGGACACTAAAGGCAAATAACAATTTGCGTCAGAGTGAAAGATCAATGTTTGGGAATGTCTAAAACGTCAATATTATCAACAGCAGTGCTCTACTAATCGAGAAATTAAGGCAAATGTATGACACCACATGCGCTACGAGTGGGACATCTAGGAAACGATCCCAATGACATCACAGCTACCGGCTACAATTAATCACTGGTAATCAAACCAGCCGTAGTAAAAAAAGAAGCTTCCGTGCATTACAACACGTAATAAAATGCTCCTTGTCCGTTTCTGTTTGATTCATAGAAAAAGGAACCGCCTGGCGTTACTATGAGGAAAGGCGCGAGTGGTTCAAAAATTGCGTTTTCGCTTGGTTAGGCTGGATAGGTGGCGCCATCTAGCGGAGCCCAGTTGCACCAAGAAAGCAGAGTATTGTTCAATGGCCGTTGTTGTTGCTGTGGCTCCCGCTACTTTCGATCTGCTGCTGCTAGTGTCGGCAGCCGCGCAGTAAAGGCAGGCAACGTTGGGCCCGGAAACAGTGACATCAGAGATTCCGAATGCTTAGGCGGGTGATTTGAAGTGCGCTAACTCGATGCGGACCACTAAAGCGTGATTTTATTTCAAAATAAGCATTTCGTTGGCACGAAAGTAGCACTACGAGGTTTCTGGACCGCTATTTCGGTAATCAACGTCGACTTAATATTTCACTTTAGTGTCCCTTTAAGACATTTTCAAGCAAACACTTGTGTACACAGGTATTTGCAGCGTCATTATATAGATCTATAATAGCAAATTTACAAATGTATCGAAGTATCTTAAGATACAATTAGAAAGTATCGTATCGGATACATTCGTTCCGGAAGTATCTTGTATCTGTATCTCCGATACTTCTTGCCCGAGTATCTTGTATCGTATCGCGATACAATTTCAAAGTATCTTTGCCCAGCCCTGATCACGGGTATATACACACCGGGTCAACTATGCGCTACGCAAACATCGCTATCCTGTAGTGAACATATAATTACAGCCAAAACGTATCAGCATTATCAAAGGAGCCGACGATTGAACGCAATGGCTCCCATTCCCAACTGCACAAAGCCACAATTGCGGCTCCATCGTTATCGCGACTCTTTTAAAGGTATTAAAGTTACAAACACTCCTAAGAAATGAATAACAGTAGGCCCTCTGTAAAATATCAATAAAGGCACTTGTCTTTTATTTGAAAAATGAAATCAAAGAAGAGGCTAAAATTTACATCTGAAACCTCTCTTCGCTGAGTAGAAGATATCAATTAAAAGTTTATCGTCGCTCTCAGGTATCGAAGACCAAAAATGCCCCCACCTCCCCCGAAGGGAAATCGTGAGGAAATGCGAATGCATTTCTTGCGCCGACACCGACTTCTGCCATCGCCTTGAGAGGCGCCCAGCCAGCGAACGGTCGAGAGCACGGTGTAAGAAAAAAATTATACCATCTCCCGCTAAAGGGAACCATCTGTAGATGTGAAGCAGCGGGCGCTAACGCTTACACTGGCGGCGGCGTCGACGCTGGCGCTATCGCAGCGTTGCGCAGGAGAGAAAACTGGGGAGGCGCAAAGCACGCAGTCATGGAGCGGTGTTTCCTACTGGAACAAGGCAATCGCTGCTAATGGGCAATGAGAGACTGAAGACTCCGACTGGACACAGAGACCCGCAGTGCGCTTTTAGTTAACGCGCACGCTGCGAATTTTTATTGTTCAACAACGCACAGGAGAAATCTCCCACCGGCACCACCTTGCAGGTCAAGATCCACTGCCATATATACGGGGTGGCCAGTGAACGGTTGTGCAGCGTGAGCAGTAGGTTTTTTCAACCAAGAAACTCGCTACCAGACGCTGCCTGCGTCGGCGTCGCGAGGCGAGAGGGGGGACGCGCATGCGCAGTGGGAGTGTGGACGCCGCAGGCAGGGATGCCTAGAGGAGAGAGGGGGAGCGTAGGAGGAGAGAGAGGAGGGGAGGCGCATGCGCAGTGAGGGTGTGGTTGCCGCGGGGAGGGATGCTTAGATGAGAGAGAAGAGCAGAGGAGGTTTATTATTTTTTTTGAAAGGGTTTGCGCATGCGCAGTAAGGGAGGCCACGCGGCACACCACCACCACCGGATTAAGCTTCGCCATAAGATGCTTCACATCTAATAATTTAGGTGTGGACACTCTCCACCCGCCGCGACGGAGAGCGCGTCCAGATAATTGTCGGCTTTAGTACATGCGCCGGTCGCATTTTTTGTGGCACTAAAGCGAAGGCGCGCTGCGACGCGGGGGCCTAAAGGGGACCGAACGCGACGAGGCGGACGCACGGTTTTCTTTCTTTTTTCTCGTTGTATTTCTTTTGAATCACCGTGCACGCTGGTAACTATAAGGTTAGGCAACTACACCTCGCGACAACTTTCTGTGGCAGCACAGCCAAAGCTACGTGGGCGGAGCTTCTGCACATGTATTACTACGCCAAGTAGTCCGTTTGCGGGTGACTTCAGTTTCGGTTTCGCAAGCGCATCCAACAGTACGTTTTCCCGCGAACATCCAAGGTTCATGGTGTTATTTTTGAAATAGCGTATTAAAAGATAGGTTGTATGTAGATATAATGGGAAGCTAACCTGCCAGCGGTTCAAGCCCAGGTGTAAAGTAAGCACCATACAGTAATGCTTGCATTTGTTTTTTTTTTTCGAAGCAATAACATATTCTTTATTGCTAAGGAACACAGGAAGCAGCTTTATTGAAGCGGTCAGAGTTGTTTTTGAAAAAAAAAAAAAAAAAAAGGGTGGGGGTGGGTGGCGCGGCCGAGCAGGAACTGTGTGATAGAAAATTCAACGCAATGGCGAGAAACCATCTCCTAAATTTCGGTGAATACAGGGTCGGTATCGTCGTTTTACTTCTTTTGGAGACGTAAGAACTTTCTGGAGACGCTCACGTTATTTTGTTTGTGGACGCGAACGCATCGATGGGTCGCAGATGTCTTGGCCACGACCGGTCACAGGTGGGCGTCTCACGTTCGTAAATCCAGGGCCGTGGTGAATCCAAGCGGGTGAAACGCACTTCTTACTCGGTCAAGAACGCTGTTTAGGCAGTTAGCCGCAAAATAGACATGAATGCGCCTGTTGACCAGGCGAAGCTTTGCACTGGTGATATTATCCTCGAAAATCGCTGTCATCGCAAAGCGCCAAGAATCGCTCCCGCCGTAGACGCCGACGGGTACGGTGTTACAGTAAGCGATCTTTAGCGTGACCGTGTCAGCAATATCAGGCAACCGAAATACCGCGATTTATGAAAAGGGTCACTGCTTTTACGTACAGTCTCCAATCGCAATTTTGCTTTCAAGCAGCTGGTCTTGCTGAAGGCCGACAAGTCGCCGGTGTCACTTTCAAGGTGACTATCGCGATGAGAGATCCACTTGTGCTGACGGTATCACTTGCACACAACTTCTTTCTCCGTGAAAGCATATGCGGGGAACAAAATACTTGACGACGCACAGCTATCTTCTCTTTCTGCTCGATAATGCAGATCACCTAACGAACGCGCACTCATCCTCGCTCACAAGCCACGATGTGAACTTGCTGGAACTGAACGACGCCATCGCTGTTTACCGGGGCAGGAAAAGGTGAAATGACCCCAGAAAACCAGAAAACTAGAAACAGCAAAAAACGAAATTCCCGCACGGAATAAGCTTTCTTGATAACAATGCGAACAATCTTGAACATAATAACTACATCTTTTTCTTTTTATGTTTTCTTTTATGCTAGGTAGTATATAAAAGTTAGCGTTCGTGGACTACATGCAGAAGCGTAGAAAAAAAGTGCGTGATTCGGCTTCGTAGCTTTGGCCGTGCTGCCACAGAAAGTTGTCGCGAGGTATAGAGCTAGAAACGCATGTCGCGTTTGCCTCTGCATTAGGGCACGGACGCTACGTGGTCGAGAGTGAGGCGCGAGCGGACTGGAGAATGGGGCGCAGGGAGGAGAGAGAGCGAACGGCGAGAGAAGGAGCGGCGAAGCACTGCACCTACCCTATCCTACACTCTCTCGCACCACATGCTCCGGCTTGCTAGGGGGCGAGGATAAGCGCGCGCGCCCGTAGCTGTTGCTATGAGAGAGGGAGTGAGAGCGGAAAGATAACACCTGCCGGCGCGCGGACACCTCCTCAACATATTCTCCTCCTCCGCGGACGCCACCGGACAACGCCGCCTGACATAGCCCGACTAAGAAATGCATTCGCATTTAAAAATTGAAGCCCACTTTGTACATTCCAAAGTGTGTTCGGCGAAAGCGTGTGGCCATTCCACTGACTATGCCATGTCTTTTATCTTTTACACTCTCAGTGGGATAACACACAAACCGAATGTGTGCGTGTTTTCTTTTTTTAATTTTTTACCGCGAATCGCAGCGAGACAGACGGACGGACGACGGACGGATGGACGCACAGACGGACAGACAGACGGACGGACAGATGGATGGACGGACGGACGGACAGACGGACGGACACCGGACGGACGGACAGCGGACGGACGGACAGACGGACGGACGGACAGACGGACGCAATAAACGGGCGGACGGACACCGGATGGACGGGCAGACAGATGATCAGACGGACGGACGGATCGGACACGGGACGCCGGACGGACGTCAGCATGAGACATTAAAGATGGACGGACGGACGGACAGACAGACGGACGGATGGACACCGGACGGACGGCCAGACGGACGGACAGACGGACGGACGGACACCGGACGACGGACGGAACGTGAGCATGAGACATTAAAGGCTTTCGCCTTAAAAGGTTGAAAGAAACCCCCTTGTTATTGACGGCCATTTCACGTCAATACTATTTCGGATAACTCGAACGGAACATTCGCAATGCCCACGAACTATAGGTGGCGCGGTGTGTGATTCTAGATGGCACCCGGAGGAGGGTTAACACGTTTCTTTAGCATATGAACAGATAGGACATGCGGATGTACAACCCATGCCACTTTTTCCGGATGAGGTTAGCAACTGCACTGAAGTGGGATATCAGGGCGGAAGGTTTTTTTTCTATTTACAGAATATTGTAGGCGAACAAAATGGCCCAAGCAGGAAGGGCGAATGTACATAGTAATGCATTTAGACAACGTGAACGAACATTAGAGTGTGTCAAAAACACATATTGAGCAAAAAATTACACCATCTCCCGCTAAAGGGAACCATGCGTAGATGTGAAGCAGCGGGCGCTAACGCTTACATTGGCGGTGGCGTTGACGCTGGTGCTCATCGCAGCGTTGCGCAGGACAGAAAACTTGAGAGGCGCAAAGCACGCAGTGATGGAGCGGTGTTTCCTACTGGAACATGCCAATCGCTGCTAATGGGCAATGAGAGACAGAAGACTCCGACTGGACACAGAGACCCGCAGTCCGCTTTTAGTTAACGCGCACGCTGCGAATTTTTATTGTTCAACAACGCACAGGAGAAATCTCCCACCGGCACCACCTTGGAGGTCAAGATCCATTGCCATATATACGGGGTGGCCAGTGAACGGTTGTGCAGCGCGAGGAGTCGGTTTTTTCAACCAAGAAACTCGCTAGCAGACGCTGCCTGCGTCGGCGTCCCGAGGCGAGAGAGGGGGGGAGCGTAGGAGAGGAGAGAGAGGGGGACGCGCATGCGCAGTGGGAGGTGTGGACGCCGCGGGCAGGGATGCCTAGAGGAGAGAGGGGGGAGCGTAGGAGAGGAGAGAGAGGGGGACGCGCATGCGCAGTGGGAGTATGGACGCCGCGGGCAGGGATGCCTAGAGGAGAGAGGGGGGAACGTAGGAGGGGAGAGAGGAGGGGAGGCGCATGCGCAGTGAGGGTGTGGTTGCCGCGGGGAGGGATGCCTAGAGGGGGGGAGAGGAGGTTTTTTATTTTTATTTTTTTTGAAAGGTTTGCGCATGCGCAGTAAGGGTGGTCACGCCGGCACACCACCACCACCACCGGATTAAGCTTCGCCATAAGATGCTTCACATCTAAAATAATAGTACAGCTAAGGAAGCAATATGAGAACGAAGGCACAGACCGTTTATACAGGGTGTTTCAAGAAATGTGTCCACTATTTTTTAAAAAATCAGGAAAATGCGGTATTTGCTCGCTGTCTTCACAATTGTTTTTTCTGTAGCGGCAGACATCTTATGATGGTTGAAGACATGACTTGGGACAGTAATTAAGAAAGTTAAATTAACTTTTAATTAGTGGTGTTAGGTGGTTAAGTCCAATGGGAGTATTGAAGTCTTTCATGCGAAGAACCCATTCCAGCTTTGAGATTAACGAAAAAGCGGCCTCTATTAATTATTGTGGCGTAATGAAATTCAGGCAAATTCAATGGCGAAACCGAAACCCAAGCACCGATGAGCGCAACAAGCAGACGACTAGAATGGCGTCACTGTTCAAGACAATGGTTACAGAGGTGCAGTTCTTCCACGTTCGTTAACGTATGTGCGTCATGCGTGCTACTACTGCAAGCGCAGCCCACACACTCACACCAAGAAGTCGGTTGATTGTTGATATAATGACATTCACTCATTGTGGACGTCTCAGACGAATGTGGCAGTTGCGCTCTTCCGCGTTTCGGTTTCGGTTCCGCCGTTGAATTTGGGAGAACTTCATTAATTCGCAATTATTCCTAGAGGCCGCTTTTTCGAAATCTCAAAGCTGAAATGGGTTCTTCGCATGAAGGACTTCAATTCTCCCATTGGACTTAACAACTTAACTGCTCTAATTACAAAATAATTATTTTAACTTTTCTAATTACTGTCCGAAATCATGTCTACAACCATCTTAAGATGCCTGCCGCTACCGAAAAAGCAACTGTGAAGACAGCGAGCAAATACCGCATTTTCCTGATTTTTTAAAAATAGTGGACACATTTCTTGAAACACCCCGTATATTAGGAAATCGCCATGTGAAGTGTAAACAGCACAATTAGCAACATAGTCATATGTAAAGCTTTCACATACTTCAAATTAAGATGACATTGTCAGAGCGCCTGATACATAAATACAAACACAGAATTGCGAAAATACCGAATTAAAACAATTTTAAAAACTCGTTGCCTTAGCTTATTAGACTATGGCTCAGGGAAGACAAGATAACCAATTAGTGAAGGTATAAGTAATGGTATCTTAATGTAAGTAGGGTCAAATAATTACCGTTTTAAAAAAATTGGCATTAGATAAATCAGAGAAAGGTTGGTCGTTCCAAACTATTATGGTGCGGTTAAAGAAGGGATATCTGAAAGGTTAGTTGTTATCCAATAACGTCTTAAAGAGCCAGCGAGTCGTTGCCATGTTCTACGTGCTGTAAGAGAGAGAAAAGACTTTATTTTACAGAATGGGCCGGCAGTTTGATCTTGGTGGCTTCAGGCGGCGGCTCAGAGTCCCTTGGTGGTTTTAAATATTGACTTGGGTTTATAGCTAAGGATTATATGTTAGCGAAAACACAAGTATTATCTCTTTATTTTTTTTGCGGAAATATAGTGTTTGTATGTTATGCTGCGTCATTAGACTAGACGGAGAGTCTAGACTAGAGACTAGATGGAAAGCAAAGTTTCTTGAGTGAAGAGTTTCCCAACTTCACAAAAAAATTATGATTTAGGGTGTAGTGGGCACCTTGCAAGTGTACTTGATGTAGTAGCCCCAAGAGAGTTAACAACGGGCTCTAGAAATGCCGCTCTTCCAGCTTTCGCTGTGACTGTGCTGTGCTTTCCGCGCAGGACTACGGCGTTTTTTGGTTATCGACATTTGACTCTTTTACTGGCATTAATTACCATTCCCCACAATCTACCCCAGGGAAGAATACTTTGGAGACTAGGGTTGAGTGATAATTGATCTTAATGACAGGTAATTTCATTATGAGAACAAAAAGTGAGAAAAAAACACAAGCTCTAAGACAATTTCTTAGAACTCGCAATTTTGATGACCTGACCAATATCTGATGATAGCGCAACAAATTAACAAAGAACCTGCGCATCGCACGAAAAGAGTACTTCTCGTCTTTCTTGGATGTGAAAAGCGCGCCAAGCGAGCTGCTTTGGGACAAATAAACGTGCTACTGCATCGTGTTAATAATCGTAACAGCATTAACAAACTCACAATCGAAGTACGAGACTCGCGTGGGATGGAATTGGCTGATGCTTTATATAAATGTTTTACAAATATGAGTACTTTAGGTAGTGCCACAGATGCATGCCAATATATGAACATCAGAAATGATAACACTTTATTTCTGCAGCCAGTCACAGTGCAGGAAGTGATTTCAACAATTGCAGATTTGAAAAACGGCTGCAGTAGAGATATTGACGAAATCCAAATTAAACCTTGTAATAAAACTTCACTTAATCACGCAACACAAGAGACTCTTCTTCTTCTTCTCCCCGTCATCATGGCTCATACCCAATGCAGGGGATTGGCCGAGTAGATCAGATCAAATAACTTTATTAGGCGCCCTGCGATCTGGTGGGATGGGCCTGGATCCCGCCTAGGCTTCGGCCAAGGGTTGCTGGCCCTTGGCGGCTTCCTCGGCTCGCTGGACGTAAGTAATTTTTTTCCAGTATTTTCTGTAATATATTACTCATAGAAGCTATATTTACCTAATTTAATGAATTGAGGTACGAATTATTGGTAATGAAATGTTTAAAGGAGAAGAATTTAGCTAGATGCTCTTTTAGATTGCCTGATGAATTCCTCAATGGCATAGAAAATATCTCTGTGGCTGTAGCCCAGGGTAGCGGCGCCAAAAGAAAGAATAACTGATTCCGATACCTCCAGGCCCAGATTACGAAGAGGTGGTTCTATAAATCTTTTCCTCAATGACGTGAGCCGTCGACATGATAGAAAGAAATGACTAATGGTTTCCGCCTCGTTACAAAGGCTCCATCTTGTTCTATCGAACTTCTTTATTTTCTTCCCCCCTGCCCCTTGTATTGCTGTCTTGTCTCGACGTCTTCTTCCAATTGTATGCCGCTTGGCTTGCTTCATTCCCCCCAGCACGATTTACATCCCTCCTGGGATGATACTTGAATATATTTCCAATAGCAGCGGATTCCATGGTGTCATTAGGACGAATGTACCATATCGTTTTCAAGTGTCCTTGTTGACTTGCCGTCTTTACAACGCGAAATGGCCCTCTGTAGACCGCGTTGAGACTCGGTCCTTTCTTCACCAGCACTAAGCCACCAAGGTCGAGTTCTGAAAACGTATTTTGTCGCTTGTCGAAATTTCTCTTCATTCTTTCACGGTACCTTGATACACTATTTTCTGATCTTGACGCTTCTTCGAGCTTTATGTTCTTGCCAATGCCAAGGCTTATGTCCGCAGGCAGATATGTTGGTCTCCCCGTTACAGCGAATAGAGGAGTGCATCCCAGTCCAGTTGTGTATGAACGGTTGTGGTGAGCTACTGCCGCCTCCAGACAACATTTCCAGCCACCTATGAATGCTGGATACATACTAATGTATTGTTTGACGTCGCTGATCGCCCGCTCGGCTAGTCCATTTGCGGCAGGATGATAGGGCGCAGTGAACTGCAACTTGATGTTACGCTTTTCAGCGACTTTGCTGTCCTCTCCGTCCAATGACAGGCCATACCTTGGAGTGACTGCAGCAATGTCTCCAGAGTTTTTGGCGTTCTAGCCTGAAGCTGTCGTTGCAATTCCCGAGGTAAGCCGTGTATGACGAGCGTTATAACAGAAGTCATTGGGAGGTCCGGCTCTGCAAGTAGGAGCAATCAACGCTTTTCAAAGAAATACTCGATCACTTGTCCAGACCTATAGCGGTAAAAGATGGTTTGATCCCATAGCTCAAGCGGGCTCCCACGGAATGATGAGATGAAGCTCTCTTTCCATGTGCTCCATGCATCATATCCATGTCCTATAATACGCAACTCGTACCATTTTCGTGCGACACCATTTAATAACGGTAGCATATGTTTCACTCTTTGTTCATCTGTGTCCTAGCCGTTCTGTCTACAGGCGTATTCAAAGAAAGTAATCCATGCCTCTGGATGTCCAGACAAACTATCAAAGGGCTCAGGTTTCACAACCTCAGTAGGACGGCTGTCTTTCAGGCTCAAAACAGATCAAAGGGTCTGAATCATATCGTTTCGTTGGCAAACTTGTTTCTGCTGAGCTTGAATCGCCTGAATAACAACGGAAAGGTCTGCATGGAAAGTCGGCTCCGATGCAGCTGGCTTCTCTAGTTTCGATGTCACAAGGCGGTTCAAAAGAGAGACTTGAAGATTTATCTTCGCGGACCCTTTTTCCAAGAGTTCGTCCACAGACATAGACGCCTTCTCGATAACTGTAGCGATCAGCTTCCCTGTCGTCGCGTCGACGGGAAGATCGACTGGCGGCTCTCCCGGGAGCACATACTTCGTGAAGACCAGGCTGTCTGTGGCTGGCTGAACGAAGAAGGTAACCCACATCATGGATCGTCAAAGGCGGCTGCGCCAAAATATGTCATAAAATTTCACTTAATGACGCAACACATGAGACTCCATCTTCTATCGAAATTCTTCTTTATTTTCTTCCCCCCTGCCCCTTGCTTTGTTGTCTTGTCTCGACGTCTTCTTCTTCTAAGTGTATGCCGCTTGGCTTGCTTCAAACCTGTGAATTTGTCGCACACATAATCGCACCAGTCCTTGCAAACATATTTAATAAGTGTTCAACTTCATCAGCATTTCCAATAAAAATCCAAAAAAGCCAAGGTCTCTGTGCTTTTTAAAACGGGGAATCGAAATGAATTAGGCATTTAACACCCTGTATCTATATTGCCCATTTTTTCAAAGTCTCTTGAAAAAATAATTCATTGTAGGATTTCTAATTTTGTCGAAAGCTCCAATATATTGACACCACATCATTTGGGTTCCGGAAAAAACAGGTCAACCGATTTAGCTTTGCTTCACCAGAAAGAATATATTTTAACGGAATGTGAAAGAAAAAGAATAGTAATTGGTTTATTTGTTGATTTTTCCAAGGCAATTGACATCGTAAATCATGAGATCTTGTCAACTAAGTTCGACATTTATGGTATACGCGGTTGTGGGTTAAGTTTACTGGGGTCATACTTGTCCCATAGACGACAAGTTCTTCAAATAAACAACTCGTGTTTGGAAGTTCTGCCACTGCTTTGTGGTGTAACACAGGGCAGTATTTTGGGGCCATTGCTGTTTAACATTTACATAAATGACATCATTAACATTAATAATAATGCAATGTTCATCATATATGCAGACGACAACCACATTTTTTTCTGGCAATAACATTGACTACCTTATCTCTAATGGTAATGACACATTAGTTAAACTGCAACAGTGGTCGTCGTTCAACGCAATGAAGATTAATGAAAATAAAACAAAGGCGGTCATATTTCGAGCCAAAAATAAGCCAATCCCTCCTCATGCAGACATCATTTTCAATTCCATTCCAGTTGATCTTGTTGACAACTTGAAGTGCCTTGGCGTTGTATTTAGTGCGCACATGTCTTGGGAATCTCACGTGAATTTGGTACTAACAAAACTAGCTCGAATAACTCGAATAGTGGGTCGGCTTCGATAGATTCTCTCTCCAAACTTAAAATATTAGTTTACCATTCTCTTTTCTATTCACATGTTAACTTTTGCCAACTCGTCTGCACAACTACATTTTTTAATCTACAAAAAAATGTACGTTACGCAGAAACAATATCTACGTAATGTTTACAATGCTGAGTGCAATGCCACAACCACAGGTTTCTTCCATAGAACTCGTATTATAACAGCTCATAAACTGTACTATTATCGGTTGAGTTGTAGATTTAAATATGAAGTCATGAATAATATACATAACTTAGATACCCTAGCACATTTGGAAACAAATGAGCACTGCTATAAAACAAGACACAGAGAATATTGGAATGTTTTCACACCCAGTTTGAATACTCGCATAGAGCTTTTGTGTAATTCTTTGCCATCGATGTTAAACCAGTTTCAGTTAATTAATCTGGATTTGTTTGGTTGTTCATCATCAAAACTCAGATCGATGTTTGTAGAAGAGAATTAATTTCATTCCCCCCTAACGTTGTATTTTTATATTGTTGTATCCTTTTTTTTCAGGCTATTTTGTATCTTATTCTGCACTAATCATATGTTCACGCTTGTTAATTGGCTGTTTTTCTTTGCTGTTGGCCACATGCCACACATTACGTTGGGCTGCGGACTAGTCAAGTCGCCTCTAGGCAGCTTTTTTTCCGTTGTCACTCCATCTGCATCTACACGGTCGAAATAAAGATTTGATTTGATTTGATTTGGTACAGTACCCAATCGCTCTCAAATCATTTAGTTTGAACAGGGGAATTAATTTTACTAGCAATGTCAATAATGAGTATCAAGAATAGTAAGGGGCCCAGTACACTGCCCTAGAGCAATCAAGATAAAAATGGCAGCTTATTGAATGAGTGCACGGTGATTAATTGAAACAAATTTCCTGCGGTCAGTGAGATGGGCAGCCGCCAAATTTACTATGCAATTTGGGAGGTTATTTATTCTAGCTAATTAATGAGCTTGCTGGGTGATATAAGATCGAACATCTTCTTAAAATCTAGAAATGCGACATCACCCTGACTGGACCCATCAAGAACATTAGCGAAACTGTGAACAACTGTTGTTAATTGTGTTGTAGTGGAGAAACCTTTGCGAAAACCTTGTCTGCCGGAAGAAAGTATGTTGTTATCACCTATCAAGTAATTAATTTAAGTAGCTAATATAT
>JALIZH010001622.1:0-22711 GCA_030522465.1 Rhipicephalus appendiculatus | reverse complement strand
GGTTGTCCGGAGTGATTTTCTTTTGTTTTTGTTCTATTTTTTTTTGCAACATATTTTAATCCCTACGTTAATAAATCGACGTTTGTTCACTCGTTCACGGTGGTCTGAAAATATGCTGAACAGAATTAGTGTAATCATACTAACGTTGATAAATATAAAGCTTTCGCATCGAAAGATGTATTTGCAATAAAATACTGTAAATCAGTCTTAACGATCGACTCCTGATGTGGCTTGGTGCGATCACTGTACTAAAGAGACTCGAGTTCCTAATGCATTTGCCTAAGTTGACTCGAAGGCGAAAGCCATCTTTTTCTTGAGTCGATGTATTGTTCCTTCGCCGCCCCCCCCCCCCCCCCCCCCTCCGATTGCTTTCTGGACGTAACGTGGTTTTGCATTGAAGCTTTCTACACATCACCTGGTTTTGCATCGCCTCCGAGATCGGCCCACCAATCACGGAGGCAATAAAAGCGATGATGTCATGTGATGACGTAATCATGTGACATGACGCTATGACGTCACAAACTTTGTCGGTCTGGGAATGTCATGATGACGTGATCATGTGATGAATTTTCGCATCACTCGTGTTGACACTGGCGACGCGGAACGCCGACGGTCAATTTTCGCAATTTATGTGGAATTAAAGAATCACAATGATCAGCCACAGGGGCCAAAAGAATGGTGGGAAAGAAGCTCTCTTTCTCCTCTTCCTGGACACATTCGCCGATTTCCTAATGTTTACGAAGCTGTACTATCGGTGTCAAGTGAAACGCGAACACTGCAGCGGATCGCGTTGCCCAAGCATTAGCAATACATATAGTGCGCGCCATCCTGTCATTACCATTGGCAGGCTCGCACAGTCGAGTAGGCAGCACTGCGCGATCGAAAACATGAATGCGGCTCATGAACGTATCTATCTCTAATCATAAGAGGCGAACTGTACCACACGCACCACTGCTGGCGTTTCATTCTGAGCGATCTTATTTGCATCCAGCTCGCCCAATCTATGCTAGTGGTCCGCAATAACCCGCTGGTCGATGAACTTATCGATTTCATTTTGTCGGCTGTCGTGTCTGCACAAGTCCACATGACTACAATTTGGAGTGGAGCGTGAATTTTCGTTCATCTCAAGTCTGTTTACACAACGCTGATTTTTGCGAATAAGCCGCAAAATTGATCGCGCTGCGATTTCAAAGCAGCGGAGACTCTCTTTAACTCACTTGGCGCGGGCGTTCGCGCCCTCATGTAAGCTATTTCAACGTCATCCAGCCCAGTGAGCGACGCTACGAACTCGGGGCATGAACCTGACCGCGACGGCTGTCGGTATACAGAATGTATGTTAAATGTTAACGTTTCTTAAACTCATGTAATGCTAGCAGTCATCTCAATAAATATCATTACAAGAAAATGCAGCTAGTAGTCGAGGAACGCCGTGCGACGCAGGCGAACTATAATAAAAATGCTTCTGCTGAGCCAGAGCGTAGCAGACGACAAAAGCCGAATCTCCACCTTTGCGTCACCGGAGCGCCGTTCGCAGCGCCGCCATCGGTCGCACACGAGGCGAATAGGTAAACTCATATTGATGGCTAGCTGGATTGGGATTCATAATAAACAGAGTGCAGGCCGACTGCGCGGGAACAGAGGAAACATGACACATACAAAGGGCAACGTAACAATGTGTTTTTGTTACCTTCTATCTGTTCGTCTAGTCGTGTTGCCCTGCGTTTAGTGTGTTGTGTATGGAAGTGAAAAAAAATTCAGGAGCCAAACGGGGGCAAGCGAAGCTTCACTTGCTACATTTCTTTCTTTCTTTCTTTCTTTCTTTCTTTCTTCCTTTCTTTCTTTCTTTCTTTCTCTCTTTCTTTCTTTCTTTCTTTCTTTCTTTCTTTCTTTCTTTCTTTCTTTCTTTCTTTCTTTCTTTCTTTCTCTTTCTTTCTTTCTTTCATTCTTTCTTTCTTTCTCTTTCTTTCTTTCTTTCTTTCTTTCACTGGAAGCGATGAGTAGTGGCAGCGTTATATGAGAAGTGACCTCGATAAAATATCAAACTACCATCTCAGAAACGCCTCATCTATGACAAGGCCTCGATCGAGAGAGTATCAGTTATTCGAAAACGATGCATACAAATGCGCATTCGACGGGCGCTCCTCCGAAGACTGCATTCGCTCCGGCTCCTGGTTTTTCGCGTACGACGACGCTGCCACCAAAATATGTAACTCATAACACGCTTCACTTGATAAAGCATGTAGGGTATATTAACACGTAAGTGTTCTATGCCGGTGTACACCAAGACTTTCATGATGTATTTCCATCACGAAGTACGTCAGCAAAATAGACGCGACCAGACGGAAAAGAAAAAAAATTCCATTGCCGGGAGTTGAACCCACGACATTTTGGTCCCGAACAATTGCTGGCGGGCGTTTAACCCACTACGCCACTGCCAAAGCCAGGAAGAGGGCTACACGAACCAGCCTTTTACTTCTCCCACAATGTTCTTGTTCGGTGGTGCTGCAGTCTGGAAACGGAAGGGTGAAGTGATGCATGGCTTGCGCGATTCGCTCAGGAAACGCGCCGTTGCTACTACCGTCCCATTCGGCGCGTTTCCAATATAAGCGCAATTCTGTCAACGTTTTGACACACCGTGAGCAGGCGGCTTTAACCTAAACCTCGCTCATAACATTCATCCATAATGAAAAAAATTGAAGGACACTTTGTACATTCCAAAGTGTGTTCGGCGAAAGAGTGTGGCCATTCCACTGACGGAAAGACGGACGGAAAGACGGACGGAAAGACGGACGGAAAGACCGACGGACGGACAGACGGACGGACGGACGGATGGACGGATGGACGGACGGACATCGGACGGACGGACGGACGGACGGACGGACGGACGGACGGACGGACATCCATACGGACGGACGGACGGACGGACGGACAGACGGACATCCGGACATCCGGATGGACGGACGGACGGACGGACGGACGGACATCCGGACGGACGGACGGACGCACAGACGGACATCCGGACGGACGGACATCCAAACGGACGGACGGACGGACAGACGGACATCCGGACGGACAGACGGACATCCGGATGGACGGACGGACGGACGGACAGACGGACATCCGGACGGACGGACGGACGGACATCCAAACGGACGGACGGACGGACGGACATCCGGACGGACGGACGGACGGACATCCGGACGGACGGACACCGGACGCCGGACGGACACCGGACGGACGTGAGCATGAGACACACCGGACGGACGGACACCGGACGCCGGACGGACACCGGACGGACGTGAGCATGAGACATTAAAGGCTTTCGCCTTAATATAGCTCTCCGACGCTCGCCTGGCTGTCGCTCCACGTTCTGCACTCGCCTTGTGAGAAATCACGGCCGGGCTAGAGGGAACACACGAAGCGCGTCGCGTTTCTCTTCGCGTTTTACGAAACTTTGAAGGAGTGCATACCAAGTAGCAATGCTTATTATGTGCTTGTCGTTGCCATCTTTGCGCGGGATTCACCATATGTGGTGTTCAGGTATATTAAAGTCTTCCGCTATCGCAAATGTGAAATTAGGATTATGGGTGTTAGTCTTCGAGACGCCGATGAGCCGCTAGGCGTCAACGTGAGTGGGTCCCTCATCATCATCATCATCATCATCATCATCATCAGCAGCAGCAGCAGCAGCAGCAGCAGCAGCAGCAGCAGCAGCAGCAGCCTGACTACGCCCGCTGCAGGGCAAAGGCCTCTTCCACGTTGCGCAAATCGAGCCGGTCCTGTGCTTTCTGCTGCCACGTTATACCTGCAAACTTCTTAATCTCATCTGCCCACCTAATTTTCTGTCTCCCCTTCACGTGTTTGCCTTCTCTTGGAATCCAGTCTGTTACTCCTAATGAGCAGCGGTTATCCTGCCTACGTGCTAGGTGCCCGGCCCATGTCCCTTACTTCTTCTTGATTTCAACTATGATATCCTTAACCCCCGTTTGTTCCCTGACCCACTCTGCTCTCTTCCGGTCTCTTAAGGTTACACATATCATTTTTTCTTTCCATCGCTCACTGCGTCGTCCTTTGTTTCTGCTCCGTAGTAAGTACCGGTAAGATGCGGCAGTTATATACCCTCCTTTTGAGGGATAGAGGTAGACTAACATTCATGATTTGAGAATGCTTGCCGAATGTGCTCCATCCCATCCTTATTCTTCTAGCTATTTCGCTCTCATGATTCGGCTCAGCGGGTTACTACCTGTCCTAAGAAGATGTATTCTTTTACAACTTCCAGTGTCTCGCCACCTATCGCAAAGCGCTGTTCTCTGCCGAGATTGTTGCACATTAATTTCGTTTTATGCATATTAATTTTCAGACCTACTCTTCTGCTTTCCGTGTCCAGTTCAGTAATCTTGAGTTGTAATTGGTCCCCTGAGTTACTCCTCAATGCAATGTCATCAGTAAATCGCAGGTTACTAAGATACTCTCCATTAACTCTTATTCCTAACTCTTCCAAATCTACGGCCCCGAAAACCTCCTGCAAACCCGCATTGAATAGCATTGAAGAGATCGTGTCTCCCTTTTTTACACCTATCTATATTGGGCTTCTGTCGCTTTCTTTATGGAGGACTGTGGTGGCTGTGGATCCGCTGTTGATTTCTTCCAGTATTGTAAGACAACGTTCAGGGCGACACACGACTCTTCTTTTATTCCCCGAGCCTGATCCCCACAACCCAGGCCAGAGGGGTGATGATGAGTATGTACAGATGAGTAAATGAAGCGCATGAATTATTGCTCACACTAACTTCCCCGCCCCGCGTGGGAGCGGTCCCGCCCGGTCCGCGTCTTAGATGGAAACGGGACGCCGAACGAATGGCTTCAGACGCGAAACATGCACAATCTCAGAACCACGACAGCGACGGTCAGAAGAAAGCTCGGCGGGAGTGACACGATAGTTCACAGGGGACGTTTGTTCACTGACTATATAAGGGCCAATAAACCGTGACTGTAATTTGTCGCACAGTCCTGGAGTACGAGAGGGCGTCCAAAGCAGCACTTCATCCCCAGGACTGAAGGAAACATCGCGATGAGAGCTGTCGTAGCGTTGTTTTCGATCTTGCTGACTAGCCTCAGTATTGAGGCGAGCACGTTGCCGACACTGGTCAACTCTTGAGACGAACTGGTCAGATATGGTCGCTGAGGCGTCAAGTGGGAATATCCAGGAAAGAGACGTCGATGGTGAATGTTGGTGAGCGGCCGTACACGAGATAGAAAGGCGAGTAGCCAGTAATGCGTTGGACAGCGGTGTTGTGGGCAAACGTCACAAAGGCAAAATTGTATCCCAGTTGTCATGGTTTGGTCCGATATACATGGATAACATGTCTGTGAGTGTGCGGTGAAACCTCTCTGTCAACCCATTCGTTTGAAGGGTGGTAGGCTGATGTCGTCTTGTGCACTGTGCCACAAGTCCTCAGGTAGGTCTTGAATGATGCTGGAGAGGAAAGTTTTGCCGCGATCACTCAACAGGACGCGAGGTGCACCATGCCGTAATACAATGGCTTTAAGAAAAAATGCCCCCACCTCCCCCGAAGGGAATCGTGAGGAAATGCGAATGCATTTCGCGCGTGCTCCTCCAATTATATATGGTGGTTGTGGTTCGAAGGAAAAGGCGCCTAATTTCTGCAGCCCGGTCGGGAGCACTGCGCAGAGCCTTTTTTCTTTTTTCTTTTTTTTAATTTTTTTTATTTATTTTTTTAATTTTTTTTTCATATATAAACTCCCGCCGAGCTCCGCCGCAGTCCGCTTTTAGTTAACGCGCACGCTGCGAATTTTTATTGTTCAACAACGCACAGGAGAAACCTCCCACCGGCACCACCTTGGAGGGTCAAGATTCATTGCCATAAATACGGGGTGGCCAGTGAACGGTTGTGCAGCGCGAGCAGTCGGTTTTTTCAACCAAGAAACTCGCTGGCAGACGCTGCCTGTGTCGGCGTCGCGAGGCGAGAGGGAGAGGGGGGAGCGTAGGAGAGGAGAGAGAGGGGGCGCGCATGCGCAGTGGGAGTGTGAACGCTGCGGGCAGAGATGCCTAGAGAAGGGGGGGGAGCGTAGGAGAGGAGAAGAGAGGTGGGACGCGCATGCGCAGTGCGAGTGTGGACGGCGCGGGCAGGGATGCCCTAGAGGAGAGAGGGGGAGCGTAGCATGGGGAGAGAGGAGGGGGAGGCGCATGCGCAGTGAGGGTGTGGTTGCCGTGGGGAGGGATGCCTAGAGGAGGGAGAGAGGAGGTTTTTTATTTTTAGTTTTTTTGAAAGGGTTTGCGCATGCGCAGTAAGGGTGGTCACGCCGCACACCACCACCACCGGATTAAGCTTCGCCATAAGATGCTTCACATCTAACACCTGCCGGCGCGCACACCTCCTCAAGCCTATCCTCCTGCTCCTCCTCCGCGGACAACGCCAACGCCAACGCCGGATGCCTGACATAGCCCGACTATGAAATGCATTCGCATTTAAAAAATCGGCGACGTCTGAGGCAGAACTGGTACGCTGAGGAGCCGTCTCTGCGTACCGTGTCAGGTGATCGACAGCTTGTCACTATCCATCGATGACCTGTTGGCGTGATGGGGAGAGGTCCAACTAGATCTATCCCAACGATGGCGAAAGGTTTCTCGGGACACGGGATGGGTTGCAATAGGCCAGCAGGACACGAAGTTGGTAGCTTCCGCCGTTGACACACGGGACAAGATGCAACGTACTTGGCCACAAATGTAGAGAGGCCAGGCCAGAAGAAACGTTGCCTGACGCGGCTATGAGTTTTGTCAAATCCCAAGTGGCCTGCACATGGGTCGTCGTGAAAGGCTTCGAGGACTTGTTGACGTAAAGAACGCGGGAGAACTGGAACCCAGCGGTGTCCATCAGTAGTGTAGACGTAACGATATAGCACATTGTTCTCGATCTTAAATTGTCGTAGTTGTCGTCGCGATCTGGTATTAGGAGGGGGTGATCTGCCACTTAGGCGTTCGATAATGCGGTTGCAGTATGCATCATTACGCTGGCTCGACGCAAGCTGAGCGTAGTGATTCGAAGCCTGCGTGTCAGTAACCGCTAGTTGGGATAATGTATGAGGTGACGCAGCGTCGAGATCACGTGACGAGGATTGAAGAAACGGTCTCGACGGCGATAGTGGCAGAGGGCAGCGAGAGAGAGCGTCCGCATCTTGGTGTTTCTTGCCAGATTTGTATACGACGTCAAAAA
Source organism: Rhipicephalus appendiculatus (assembly GCA_030522465.1). Classification (NCBI taxonomy): domain Eukaryota; kingdom Metazoa; phylum Arthropoda; class Arachnida; order Ixodida; family Ixodidae; genus Rhipicephalus; species Rhipicephalus appendiculatus. The sequence continues at coordinate 15,476 of JALIZH010001622.1, read as the reverse complement.
TTGTACTCTTGCAGACGGAGTACCCAACGACCCAGACGACCAGACAAGTTTTTCAGTGAAGATAGCCAGCATAAGGCATGATGATCTGTAATGACTGTGAAGTGGCGCCCGTAAAGATATGGTCGAAATCTTTGTATGGCCCAAACGACAGCAAGACATTCTTGTTCAGTTATGGAGTAGTTCTGTTCGGCAGCAGTCAGAGCACGACTGGCATAGGCCACAACTCTCTCTCGTGAAGTGGCATCCCGCTGCAAAAGAACGGCACCGATCCCATGGCCGCTAGCGTCGGTGTGTAAACAAGTAGGTGCGGTCTCGTCGAAATGACACAGGACGGGGTCGGATGTTAGGGCATGCTTGAGGTCTTGAAAAGCACGCTCGCAGTCTTCGGTCCATGTGAAGGCAGATCCTGACGTGAGCAGTTTGTGCAGCGGCGAGGCGATTGTAGCAAAGTGTCTGATGAAGCGGCGAAAGTAGGACGCCAGGCCCAGGAAACTTCGCAGGTGTTTTTGAGTTTCTGGGCGAGGGAAGCTCATCACGGCAGCAATCTTGTCAGGATCTGGGCGAACGCCGTCTTTGCTGACAAGGTGGCCTAACACCTTGATGTTTTCCTGGGCGAAATGACATTTTTTCGTGTTTAGCTGGAGTCCAGCGTTGGAAATACACGTCAAAACTTCGTCCAAACGCTCAAGATGCTGACGAAAAGTGGTCGAGAAAATGACAATGTCGTCTAGGTAGCAGAGACAAGTCTTCCACTTTAGGCCACGAAGAACTGTGTCTATCATGCGTTCAAACGTGGCAGGAGCGTTACATAGGCCGAACGGCATGACGTTAAATTCATACAGGCCGTCTGGTGTTGCAAAAGCCGTTTTATCTTTGTCCGCCTCATGCATAGGTATTTGCCAATACCCGGATCGGAGGTCGAAGGCTGGAGAAAAATTCAGCGCCCTGGAGAGAGTCAAGTGCGTCGTCTATGCGTGGCATAGGATACACGTCTTTGCGCGTGATCTTGTTAAGTGCTCGATAATCGACGCAGAATCGAACGGAACCGTCCTTCTTCCGGACCAACACTACAGGTGATGACCAGGAGCTGGACGATGGCCGGATGACGTCTCGCTTGAGCATGTCGGTGACGTTGTCTTCGATGATTTTCCGCTCAGCGGAAGACACACGATAGGGGCGGCGGCGTACAATTGAATTGCCTTCAGTTTCGATGCGATGCACTGCGACGGAAGTGCGACCCAGGATCTTGGAGCGGACATCAAATGAAGCAGCGTGTTTTTGCAGTAGAGCTAAAAGTTCTTCCTTTTGTGCTTCCGTCAGATCAGGATTTATTGCGGCCGTTAAAGCAGTCGTTGTAGCATCATCGGTACTGGTAGCTAAAGGTGGTGCTTGCACGTGGAGAGGCACCAGAGAAAGGGGTTCGATGTCTGTAAAGCAAGTCACACTGGTGCCCTGGGGGAGCGCAATAGGCGAAGAAGTAGGATTAACTGCTGTGACCAACGCTCTGCCATCGTGAAACCGCACCAGGCTAGGAACGATGGTAAGGGCACCAGAGACGGAACGTCCGCACGGTGCAAGGAACACATCCCCATTAATGATGGCATCGGATATCAGCGTTAAAATATGCTCATGACCTGGAGGAATGGAGCAATCGGCAGCCGTGACAAAGCGCAGGCTGTGGGCATCGATATCAGAAGAAAGTGCAGTGTCTGTCATGTGAATGACTCTCTGTCGGCACGATATCACCGCTGAAGCTGAGGAGAGGAAGTCCCATCCCAAAATGAGCGCATTAGTACAGGAGGGCAGAACGAGAAATTGTATGTGGTGCCGAATGCCCTCAATAAAAACTCGCACTGTGGAAACACCGGAGGGCCGAACAAAAACTCCGTTAGCGCAGCGAAGAGGAGGACCAACATATGGCGTCTTAACTTTTCGCAAGCGAGAACACAGGTCGACACTAATAACAGAAAGCGATGCACCCGTGTCCACCAAGGCTTCAGTCCACACACCTTCAACACACACTGAAAGTACATTTGAGGGGCGTTCCGGAGGAGTTTGATGCAGTCCGTAAGATGCAGCTTTCCCTCCCGAAGCTGCACTGTTTAGTTTTCCGGGCGAAGATCAGATGCCGTGGTAGCTGGACGAAGGGGAGAAGAGGAACGCCGCATAGGCGATAGAGAGCGACGACGCGAGGACCGAAACGTACCCGCTGCATCGAAGGTCTGCGGAGATGGGGAGCGACGGGGATAAAGTTGGTATGAGCGGGGACGTTGCGGAACAGGGGGCAAACTCATCCCTTTCAAAATCGTCATAGCCGCGCCTCTCGTCTTGTTGACGCCGTCGGCAGAACCTTGAGATGTGGCCACGGATTCCGCAATAATAACAAACCGGTCGAGGCGGACGCCAGGTGTTGAAAGACCCAGTCGTTGCCCTTGGTGAGAGAGCATTGAGCGAAGCGGGCATTGTTGGCGTAGGCTGCGTTGACTGCTGGGAAGGTGAAGCGAGAGCAGCAACCTGAGCGTAGGTGGGCGTATATAGACTTCGTCGATACCCTGATTCCGCAGTGCCTGCATCACTGCTGATATTTCCTCCGAATCAAATGCCTTCTCGTAATCTATGAAGGCTATGTATAGGGGTTGGTTGTATTCATCGCATTTCTCTATCACCTGACTGATAGTATGAATATGGTCTATTGTTGAGTAGCCTGTACCAAGTCCTGCTTGGTCCATTTGGTTGATTGAACTCTAATGTCGGATTAATTCTATTAGCGATTATTTTTGTAAATAGCTTGTAGACAACGGACAGCAAGATGTTCGGCCTGTAATTTTTCAGGTCCTTGACGTCCCCTTTTTTATGAATTAAGATGATGTTGGCATTCTTCCAAGATTCTGGTATCCTCCCCGTCAAGACATACTTCGTATACAGGGTGATCAGTTTTTCTAACACAATCTCTCCACCGTCTTTGAACAGATCTGATGTTACTGGATTCTTAACAGCGGCTGTGCCGCTTTGCATTCTCTCTAGGGCTTTTTTTTGCTTCCCCTGTCAATACTGTTGGGATGTCAGGTTGCTCTGGGCTATTACTGCTTCTTGCGTTATCATCCTGATTGTCTCGGGTGCTGTAGAGATCTCTGTAGAACTTCTCGCCTACCTCAACTAATCAATCCATATTGGTAGTGACTCTGCCATCCTTGTTCCTTAATGCATACATATGATTTTTGCCTATGCACAGTTTTCTGTTCACAGCTTTGAGGCTTCTTCCATTCTTCAGGGCATGCTCAATTCTCTCCATGGTATACATTCTCATGTCGGCTACTTTACGCCTATTGATTAACTTCGAAAGCTCCGCCAGCTCGGCTTTGTGTGTTGCATTTGAGATTTTCATGGTTTGCCGTTTCTTAATGAGGTTTTTCGCCTCCTGGGATAGCTTGCCAGTGTCCTGTCTAATGACTGTACCCCCCGACTTCCATTGCACACTCCTTAACGATACTAGTCAGATTATCATTCATTGCGTCAGCGCTAAGGTCGCTTTTTTGGTTAGAGCCACGTATCTATTCTGAAGTAAAACTCTGAATTCCTGTATTTTCCCTCTCAGTGCCAGTGCGCATCAAGCGGGGCTATATCTGCGAAACAACAATAGACATTAAAATAATCTTATATAGCAATGCACTCGAAACAACCAGCTACTTCTGTGAAGACCCGTTTTAATTTCGTGTTATTCCGATTCCATGTAAAAAGACATGGCTGATCCCTAGGGATCAGCCATGTCTTTTTACACATGTGCTATAACCTAGAGTTCTTTTTGTTATGTTTTCCGCGGGCGATTCAATGCAAGAACAAGGTTGCTGTGGTGTGTCTGTATCTGAAGGCTTGGCGTATTTCTATCGGCGTTGACGAAACATGTTAAAAATTGAAGGACACTTTGTACATTCCAAAGTGTGTTCGGCGAAAGCGTGTGGCCATTCCACTGATTCTGCCATGTCTTTTTTTCTTTTACACTCTCAGTGGGATAAGACACAAACCGAATGGGTGCGTGTTTTCTTTTTTAATTTTTTACCGCGAATCGCAGCGAGACGCAAGACTCATCTTCCTCCGGCCGCATGCGTTAGTATTTTCTCGCGCTTTGCGCATCGTGCAAACACCATCCGCGTTCCGGCTCTTAAATTGACGGACCCTTTGTAAATTGGAAAGGTGTATTCCGTGAACGCCTGGGTCCATTGAGACGGCGTCCGTCAGAATCATTGCAAACTCTGGGCACAGCGACCCTACGCAAGCAAAGCACGAGCGCTATAGAGTCCGACGCGGCCGGCGTTCCTGTCTGCGCATCCCGGCGGCCACCTGGCTCCGTGCCAGAGCTCGGATGGACGGACGGACGGACGGACAGACGGATGGATGGATGGACGGACGGATGAACAGACAGACAGACGGACGGACAGATGGTCGGACGGACACCGGACGGACACCGGGCGGACATGAGCATGAAACATTAAAGGCTTTCGTCTTAAAGGTTACACCATCTCCCGCTAAAGGGAACGATGTGTAGATGCGAAGGAGCGGGCGCTAACGCTTACACTGGCGGCGGCGTTGACGCTGGCGCTCATCGCAGCGTTGCACAGGAGAGAAACCTGGGGTTCACAAAGCACGCAGTGATGGACCGGTGTTTTTTACTGGAGCATCCCAATCGCTGCTAATGGGCAGTGAGAGACATAAGACTCGGACTGGACACAGAGACCCGCAGTCCGCTTTTAGTTAACGCGCACGCTGCGAATTTTTTATCGTTCCACAACGCACAGGAGAAATCTCCCACCGGCACCACCTTGCAGGTCAAGATCCATTGCCATATATACGGGGTGGCCAGTGAACGGTTGTGCAGCGCGAGCAGTCGGTTTTTTCAACCAAGAAAGTCGCTAGCAGACGCTGCCTGCGTCGGCGTCGCGAGGCGAGAGAGGGGGGAGCGTAGGAGAGGGGATGACACGCATGCGCAGTGGGGGGTGTGGACGCCGCTGGCAGGAATGCCTAGAGGAGAGAGGGGGGAGCGTAGGAGAGGAGAAAGGGGGGAGCGTAGGAGGGGGAGAGAGAGAGGGGACGCGCATGCGCAGTGAAGGTGTGGCCTCCGCGGGGCGGGATGCCTAGAGGAGAGAGAGGTGGAGAGGAGGTTTTTTTTATTTTTATTTCTTTTTTTAATGGGTTGGCGCATGCGCAGTGGGGGGTGTGGACGGACGGACACCGGACGTCGGACGGACCACGGACGGACGGACACCGGACGGACGTGAGGATGAGACATTAAAGGCTTTCGCCTTAATATAAAGAAGTGGTCTGGTAAGCTATCTTATGTTTTCGATTTGCACAAACTATCAATACACGCAAATGAGCCTATTTCAAGTATCGAGGACTAGTGTCACGTCAGTTTTCTTTTAAATCGTGTAATGCACAGAAATGTATATCCAAAGCAAGAAATCCGAATTAAGGCCAGCAATTTCTCCCTCTCTGCGCGAATTCAACAAGACGCAACTCCGATAACAAAAGCGCGACTATTTTTGTCTCTACAATGACTTTGTTGTATCGTTAATGATTTCAAGCAAAGTTCATTGAAATTATTTATTTTCATTTTGTTAGATACAAGGTATCTGTGAATCATTTTCATTTGCAACGACTCTACATTTCTTTGACAGGCTGCCGAAACTTAAAAATTCACCGCGAGGTGTCCTAATTGAAGTCTTACATTGATGAACAATATCAAGATTTCTTTGTATAGTTGCTGCGTCAGAGCCCAAGAATTCTCTCGCTCAGTACATAGTTATACCTGTTTGATGCCATACATATCCTTGCTATGCTTTACCCTCCTCCTTTCCCTCCTGCTCTTCCCCGATTTCCCTTCGCGCCACTAACTATACCATACTATTGTAGCGATGCATTGGAACCTAGAAATGGGTTGCACTCTCGAGAGCCTTCTAGTGGGTCATCTGCAAAAAGGACGCCGCTCGCGCTGAGAGTTCGTGCCTGGCCGTGGCTGTCCCCATTACGCAGTATCTCTGAGTTCCGGCAAATAAACGCCTTAACAAATTGGTGGAGAGTGCTCTGGTCCCATTCGATGCCTGTGGAGCTTCGATCTCGTACCCTGCCTTCTACCATGCCCCAAGACGCTTCTCAGCAAACGCCTCCCCCCATGCCGCCCTCTTGTCCCGGTGTCCCACGCATCCGCGATCCACCGATCTTCACTGGCGCCGATAGCACCGATGTGGAGGACTGGCTGGCACTTTACGAGCGCCTGAGCATCCCCAACAAATGGGACGACGACGGAAAGTTGACAAACTTGGTATTCTACCTTGCGGGAGTAGCAAGTTCGTGGTATAACAACCACGCGTCTGATTTTGCGACTTGGTCCGATTTCAAGACCGCCGTCATCAACGTTTTCGGCCGCCCTGCCGTTCGCAAGCTGAAAGCCGAACAGCGCCTACGCGAACGTGCTCAGCAGGCCGGTGAATCATTCACCAGCTATATCGAAGATGTCCTCGACTTGTGTAAGAAAACCAACGGAACCATGTCTGAGCCTGAGAAGATCCGCAACGTTATGAAATGTATTGACGAAGATGCCTTCACCATGCTGCTCGCCAAGAACCCTGCCACAGTGGCTGAGGTCATCACGCTGTGCCAGAGCTACGAGGAGTTCCGCCGGCAGCACCCGTCGCTCCCCTTCACGAGGTGCAGAGCTTGCTGGATTGGTGGCCACCTCTGACCAGACGGCGTTGCTGACAGAGCTCAAGTCCTTCATCCGTGAGGAAATCGCACGGCAGTTCTCTCTCCTGGCCTTTGCCCACCCGTCGGCCGTTCAACAATCGGCGACCACCCTTCTTCCTCTCCTCCGCCGAGCGATTGAGCAAGAAATTTCGGAGGTCATGCCAGCGTACCACCAACAATCTCCGGCTCCTGCGCCCCAGAGTTACGCTCAAGTTGTCGCCAGGCCGCCTCAAGTACTTCCGGCGGCCGCACCTCTGACTTACGCCGAAGCCGCCGCTCGACCTCCATCCACCGAAGCGGGTGTGCCGGCTACGTATGCTGACGTCGTCCCTAGGCCTGGACTTCAGCCCACCATCCAGCCATTCCAGCCGCAGTTCCGTCCGTCAGGTCTTGCGACATGGGCGCGACCTACCCCGGCGAACCAATGGCGCACACCCGACAACCGGCCCATCTGCTTTGCATGCGGTTACGCCGGTCACGTTGCGCGTTATTGGTTTCGGGTGCAACCGCCTCCTGTCCCGTCACCTGCCGCTGGTCAGCTGAGCCGTCCCTTTCACGACTCACCCCCGTCTATGCCACCGACGTCTCGCCCAGCTTCATCTCCTCGTAGGTCCACCTCTCCACGACGTCGATCCCTGTCACCCATGCGCTGTCCGTCCGCTGTTACACATCGCAGACACTGGCGCCCAGCCACCGTTACGGCAACGTCCATATCGCGTTTCGCCTGCCGAACGTCGGGTAATTAATGAGCAAGTAGAAGACATGCTCCGACGCGACGTAATTCGGCCCTCGGACAGCCCATGGGCGTCTCCTGTTGTTCTCGTTGCGAAGAAGGACGGTTTTGTGCGGTTCTGTGAGGACTACCGACGCCTCAACAAGATCACTCCTAAGGACGTGTATCCACTACCGCGAATAGACGACGCGATTGACAGCCTGCAAGGAGAAGAATTCTTTTCATCTCTTGATTTGCGCTCAGGGTACTGGCAAGTACCAATGGCTCAAGACGCTCGACCGAAGACCGCCTTTTTCACGCCCGACGGCTTGTACGAATTCAACGTCATGCCGTTTGGGCTGTGCAATGCGCCCGCCAGCTTTGAGCACATGATGGATACTGTTCTGCGCAACCTGAAATGGCACACGTGCCTGTGCTACCTCGACGACGTCGTCGTTTTCGCTCCGGACTTCTCCACGCATCTTCCGCGCCTGCGGCATGTTTTGACGCGCTTGAGTGACGCCGGTCTGCAACTGAACCTAAAGAAGTGCCGATTTGCAGCACGGCAGCTGACAATACTCGGCTACGTCGTGTCCAAGGACGGAATTCTCCCCGATCCAGCCAAGCTTCGGGCCGTGACCGAGTTCCCAAAACCGACGTCCGTCAAGGAACTGCGCAGTTTCGTAGGACTGTGTTCCTACTTTCGGCGCTTCATTCGAAACTTCGCGACGATCATATCACCACTGACGAAGCTCCTTGGAAGTAACGGGCCCCTTAATTCGTGCTCATCCGAGTGCGACGACGCATTCGCCAAGCTCCGCCATTTGTTGACGTCTTCTCCCATACTACGCCACTACGACCCTACAGCCCCAACGGAGGTGCACACAGACGCCAGCGGGGTAGGCCTCGGCGCTGTCCTGGCGCAGCGCAAACCAGGATTCCCCGAATATGACGTGGCATACGCAAACCGTACGCTCACGAAAGCCGAGACAAATTACACCGTCACGGAAAAAGAGTGCCTGGCGATCGTCTGGGCCCTTACAAAGTTTCGACCCTATTTGTATGGTCGCCCATTCGATGTCGTCACCGACCATCACGCACTATGCTGGCTGTCGTCTTTGAAGGATCCCTCAGGGCGTCTCGCCCGCTGGGCTCTTCGCCTGCAAGACTACGACATCCGCGTGTTGTACCGCAACGGACGCAAACATGCTGATGCCGACGCCCTCTCGCGCTCCCCTCTGCCTGAAGACAAAGCTCCCTGCTCAGTATCTTCCATTGCTGTTTCTGTCATCGATAATTGGATCGCCCCGCTGATCAACCTGCTCTCTGATCCGTTCCACAACACCATCCACTCGCGCCTTGCGTCGTCAAGCTCACGATTTCGCCATACGTGACGGCCTGCTGCATTGACGCAATTACAACGCCGACGGACGACTCGTGATACCCCGCAGTCTGCGGTCGGAAATATGTGAGTCGTTCCACTCTGATCCACAATGAACGCACTCTGGGGTGTCCAAAACTTACCACCGCATTCGACAACGCTACTTCTGGCAAGGGATGTACCGCTACGTGCAGAAGTTCGTTCGCTCCTGCCTCGACTGCCAACGCGGAAAACCGTCAACACACATGTCCCCAGCCGGTCTACAACCGTTACCTTGCCCTGACCGTCCGTTTGGGCGCGTGGGTATCGATTTGTATGGACCACTTCCTCTGACGTCGGCTGGTAACCGCTGGGCCATCGTCGCCGTAGACCATCTGACGCGATACGCCGAAACCGCCGCCCTCCCTGCGGCTACTGCGCGTGATGTTGCCTCCTTCCTGCTGCACCGATTGATACTGCGTCACGGTCCACCCCAAGGAGCTTCTCAGCGATCGAGGCCGTGTCTTCCTGTCGGAAGTCGTCGAAGCCATCCTCACGGAGTGCCATTCTGTCCACCGCAAAACTGCTGCTTACCACCCGCAGACAAATGGCCTCACCGAATGCTTTAACCGCACCCTCGGCGACATGCTTTCGATGTACGTCGCCGCCGACCACACGAATTGGGATGCTATACTGCCCTTCGTCACCTACGCTTACAATACCGCCCCTCAGAGCACTACTGGTTTTTCACCTTTCTTCTTACTATACGGACGGCACCCGTCGCACACCATCGGCACGATACTCCCGTACACGCCGGACCCATCTGAGTGTGCCCCGATTTCTGACACAGCCAGGCTTGCTGAAGAGTGTCGCGAGCTCGCCAAGACCTTCACGACGAATGAACAAGAGCGGCAGAAGAGTATTCGTGATGGTTCCGCCACTTCTGAGCCCACGTTCCTCCCTGGAGCGCTCGTCTGGCTCTCGGTCTCTACCTCCGCAGCTGGCCTCTCTTCAAAACTACTGCGGAAATACGAAGGCCCCTACCGTGTCATCGAGCGCACATCTCCGGTCAACTACCTGATCGAACCCATCGAACAATCTTCGGACATGCGCCGTCGAGGGCGCGACATTGTCAACGTGGAGCGCCTGAAGGCCTACTATGACCCGCTCATAGTGACAAGTTGTTAGGTCGCCCGGCGACTCCCTTTTCGTCCCCGGGGTAATTGTAGCGGTGCATTGGAACCTAGACATGGGTTGCACTCTCGAGAGCCTTCTAGTGGGTCATCTGCAAAAAGGACGCCGCTCGCGCTGAGAGTTCGTTCCTGGCCGTGGCTGTCGCCATTACGCAGTATCTCTGAGTTCCGGCAAATAAACGCCTTAACACTATACATGGTTATGCTAACATTATGTTCGATGCAAGATATCTGTGAATCGTTTTCACTTGCGACGAATCTGCATTTCTTTGACAGGTTGCGGAAACAGCAAAATTCACCGCCTGCACGACGCCATACATGGCTGTGTTATGAATTACCCTCTCCCTTCCTCGTTTCCATCCTCCTCACCTTCACATAACTCTACACCACGGTGTAAGAATATTCAGGTGTTGCGCACGCCTGAGCGGCCACAGTATGTTCGGTCTCCCTGGCGCACTCTGCTGCCAGCCATGAGATGGCGCCGCGGTCAACGGACCCGGCGAAGCGGCGCTGGCGACTAGAAATTCCTCTGCCTCCCCAAACGTTTTCGCTCGTAGTGGTGTGAGTAACACCGCAAAGCGCGAAGTAAATTTAAATAATAATAATATCTGGGGCTTTACGTCTCAAAACCACGCTATGATTATGAGAGACGCCGTAGTGGAGGGCTCCGGAAATTTTGACCATCTGGTGTTCTTAAACGTGCACTGACATGGCACAGTACACGGGCCTCTACCATTTCGCCTCCATCAAAATGCGACCGCCGCGGCCGGGATCGAACCCGCGACCTACGGGTTAGCAGCCGAGCACCGTAGCCACTGTTCCACCGAGGCGGACCGAAGAAAATTTGTTATTTCAGATTAAAATGAAAAGTCTACCAGGTTTAAGGATTCCTTTACATGAAAATGCCTCGTGCAGGGACTGAATGTCGTGAAAACGGATCGATCTGGCAGCACTTAAAGCCCATCAAGTTCCGCTTTCGCGCACTTGTAGTTTCGTCTGCTCAAGGTATTCATCCATGCAAAAGATAATAATAATAATAATAATAATAATAATAATAATAATAGTAGTAATAATAAATTTAAAAATAAATCATTAACCAGCGTGCTATCCTTCCATCAAAATATTTCCCAACCACGGCGGCCGCATTTCGATGCGGTCGAAATGCAAAGATTACCGGTGTGCTTAGATGTAGGTGCATATTAAACAACCCCGGGGGTAAAATTTATAGTCAGGAGCCCTCCAATACGACGTCCCTCGTAATCAAATCGTGGTTTTAGAGCGTAAACCCTCAACAATTATTAATATCCCTCTATTGGGATATTATTTAGGATATATTTATATAATATTATATATTGTATTGTTACATTATTAAAACTGATGTGACAACATTGATGCGTCGCATCATAAGTGTGCGCACGAGGAGGGGGGGGCCGGGGAGGGGGGGGGCCGCCGCCCCCCTTAGTCACAAATGAAAAGGGGGGGGACGTAAAATCTGCCCCATACTTCGAATTAGTAAAGGGGGTGGGGGGCTGCGATAAACCTTCGCCCCCCCCCCCCCCCCCACTCTGATTGAGAGCCCTGCGCATTCCTATGCGTCGCATCTATGTTGCCGACTTCCTGACGACATCGTTTGGGCGCTTGCACAGGAGGTGGTCTCTTCCGGGTGGCTTTCTAGATTTAATTGGCCCTCTGAGGTGCTTAGAACAGTTCGGAAATAGAACATGCCTCTTTGGCGCGTCAAGTAGCACCCTTCCCTTAAACTCCGCGTGATATGCGGTCGAAATCATGTCCTGTGAAAAATGCTTAGTGCAGACATGTTCAGTAGGCATTAGGGTATATGGTCTGCCCTCGGAATTACACGGCGCCACTGCTCCAGGCGATCACTGTCGGTTGGCACTTTGAAGAGAGGGACACGCTCCGCAAAATTCCGATAGCCAGAACGGCAGTTGCGTACAAAACACGTTCTACCCCTTTGAGACGCCTCTCAGCAATTCGATGCCAACCTTCGTCGATAGAAGAGCATAAAACGCATGCACGTGAACAAAAAAGCCTGGATTCAAAACAGCGCGGCCGCACATGCCAGCAAAAAGAAGCAGAATCAGCAGCTCACGCGTTGCTGCCGAGACGACTGACCCCGCTTTTCGTAGCGGCCATCTAAGAAAGCACAGACTAAGCTGCAAGAAAGGTGATAATGGCCCGAACATAATCTGGACGCACGGAGATTGCGCTTTTCAACGCGTTGCGGGGAAGAGTGTCAGCACCTGTCTGTATACACCATGCTCTAAATCCTCACTTCCCTCTCTCGCCTTATCGACACAAATGGCTATGCTCTAAGATAGCTATGTATATTTGGTCTTACCTGCGTGACGCCATACATGACTGTGCTACACCTCGGAAACTTTTAAATTTTACATGTGTGTCCACATACACGCACGCACGCCAATACACGCACGAATAAAGTTAAAGTAGGGTCGAACGCCCTTCCCTTACCGAAAGAAGCTTCTGGCTACGCCGCTGGGACATCCGTGATCAGGTAGGACTTCATGATCTGAAGCGGTTGGAGATCTTAGAGGCGTTATGCGCTTTCAAGAGAAGAAACTTTGCGCTTCTAGTTTTCTGTTACATACCAATCTGGATCTAACTCTCAAGTTTTCATTCCTTTCATTTATAGGTGGCCTTCGCAAATACTTAAATGTGTTTATTTATTGTCTTTCGAAGGCCACATCGAACAAAAATAACTCAGAGACACCGCCCTGAAATCCCAATCCATATAATATTTTATTTTCTAGCAATATCTCATTGAAAGTTAATTGGCGTAGCCCATATACAGGCATACTTAAATATTTCTAAATAGTGTGCATATGTACGTTCAGTACAGTGTTGCGTATGTAAATAAAAAACAAACATTTTCCATTCTCATTTTTACCTGCATGTCTGTTTTAAAATTCCAGTCCTATCTGATTTTATACGCACGTCAACAAAAGACATATTTCACTATTTGGATTGTCGAACTCCTTAATACGACTACGAATACGAACTCCGAATACGAATTCTGGAAGTGAGGACTACTGTATTATTTTTTTTGCTCTTTTAAATATTTAGAAAAAAAGCTTACATTTGCGCCTCAGAAACTTCTGGCAAGGTTGGCGTGTGCCCTTTAAAACAAGTAACCTTGCGAACATTTTGAAATACGAAGACTATGTGCTTGTAGGCCTGCGTGATGCGTGAAATACCATAACTGTAGAAACGACAGAAAAGATAGATTTGTTTTCACAGTAAGCATTACTGGCCAAGCCAGGTTTTCATTTACATTTACAAAGAAAACTCTAACTTTCAGCCCAACTGCGCATGAAAAGAAGCATAACCAGACCGTCAGACTGTAAACCAGTCAGTAAAACTCGTTGAGAGAGACTAAACCGGAGATGTAGAGGTGTGTTGCTGTATTTTCGTGTTACAGTTTACGCGCGGTGCTCCTGCAAGCTCGCAAAGTAAATGCAAGCAACCATTACTCAGATCACGAAGAGCAATCTGGCATTTAGGAAGAGAAAGCCTCTTGAACGATCATTTCACCAACGCAGGATTGGTACCGACTGTTTACGGCATTGCTCAGGGATTACAAATGGACTAATTTGTGTATATTATACCAGTGGGCTTCTTGGTAAGTTGAGCAACACTGTTCTTGCATTACGAAGCAAAATTGAAGCTTATTTATACGTAAGTGTGCAATATAAATGCTTAGAACGCAGTAGGAAGGGCAGCGCGGCCTTGATAAATATTACTGAAAGTTGGGCGAGTTGCGCCCGTGTTGTCTGCCTATTTCCTTGTGTCCGTGTACGTTTTGCGCAAAAGAAGTCATGCTTGATAAATATCTTTGCCAGTGCTTGCCTGATTGGTATTCATTAGACTTCCTGTATGACCATGCGTTAGAACAGTTACCTTCTAAAATTTGATGTAGACCAACATAACATGGGAACCTTCCCAAATACGATTTTACTAACCAAGCCTGCTGTGCGCATGTGCCTTACTTCAAAAGGAGTAAGACTGATTCCGCCGTCTAAAAGCAAGAGGCAGTGTTATGGATGTGTCTTATCTGCCGACGCAGCTGTCTGGGCAACGGCATATAAGTACCGTGCACTGAGTTAGGTCCCTGTTTCATTTCAAGTAGTTGTTGAGGCATTTGTCTCTGATAACGCTAGTAACATTTCAAACTCACCGTGATTGCTATCCGCTACGTGTGTACGTCTCAGCGTTTCTGTTTTTTTTCTTCGCGAGCTTACAATCATGGCGAATTGACTGATGGCTGCCACCACTCATACGTACTTCTGAAGTTCGTTGTGGTTGTCATCATTACTCGAGTTGTATAAAATGACCTTTTCCATGAATAATTCATTTAGACTGAATGTTTTAGGGGCGAAGCTCCTTATGCCGTGGGTCGTGCGTCCCCCTGTAGTTTGTAGCACGTAGTAGCCACCTCGATTTTTCAAGGTCCTGTGTGATGACGATGACGCTGCCATCACGGCACACCACATGGAATACCCACTATGCGTCATAACGATGACGCTGATGACGATGACGATCGCGATGCCATACAACACATGGCATCGCGATATGGTCTCACATGCATATCGTTTGACCACATGCAACCAACATCACGGAAAATCACGGCTCAAGAATGAAATATAAATTTCTTGTATATATACACACAGTGTTTGTCACGTCTTTGATGATGTACTGGGCGAATTTCACGGAAGATTCGCGGTTTACCGATGAACCTCCGGATCTTCGCCCACTCATCATCATTCACTCCGTGCATATGCTGTGATTTTTTTTTTAGTACAATGCCACAAAAAAAGTTATGAATCATGAGTAATGAATGCAGTGAAAGATAAACAGGACAGTGTTATCAGCAATGATAGCAATTTCCAATAGTGTTTTGGTATGAAGACTCCCTGGTTTATTCGTTTCTTTTTTAATGCTATTTTTTTCTCGCCACGGTGGTTTAGTGGTTATGGTGCTGGGCCGCGGCGGCTTCATTTCCAATGGAGGCGAAAATGATTGAGGCCAACGCACTTAGATTTAGGTGCACGTTAAAGAACCCCAGGTGGTCGAAATTTCCCGGAGCTCTCGACTATGGCGTCCATCATAACGATATCGTTGTTTTGGGCTGTTCAACCTAAAAGATTATTATTTAAAGCCATTTTGTTCAATGTTATAGAAGTTTGACAACGTTTACCCGATGCGTCCAACAATTTCTGTGGTTAGTTGTGTTAATGAAAATCGGCCCCGGTTTCACGACAAGTCTTTAAACATGATCGTGCCAGCCGACTGTGGTCGTTCGTAGTATGCTCAGCGGCAATTCTCGCGAGAAAAAAGTGGAAGTAAAGAAAGAACACTTCGAGAAATACAGAGGCACACCAGTGTTTCTTTAAAAAAAAAAAAAACCTTTCTTGCTCTATAAAGCCCAAGAAAAAAC
>JALIZH010001621.1:0-15808 GCA_030522465.1 Rhipicephalus appendiculatus | reverse complement strand
TGAAAAACACTCCATTTTCTTCTCAATTATTCTTGAGCCACAGACCGGAGATCGTAGGAACGTAGACCCCCCTCACTAGGCTTGTGCCGGGGGCACCACAGGAGTGTACTTAACATGTCCACTTCGTATTTTCGTTTTTTTTTCTTTTCTTTTTTTTTCCCTTTCTTTTTTATTTTATTTTTTATTATTATTTTTTTTTATTAGAAAACACGTGTTTATGTCTAAGTATGTAGAGATACGCGCACATGGTCGTGTGACCACTCTCTCTTTTTTGGCCACTCGTTTATTTTTGCACCGTTTTTTTTTATTTATTTTTTTTATTTTTTTTCCAAATACAGGTGCTATGCGCATGTAGCAGTACGCGCACGTGGTCGTGTGACCACTTATCGAGTATGTACGCTTCTCACTTTTTCTTTTTTTCTCTTTTTTTTCTCTCTTTCTCTCGGCACGACGATGTTATAAAAGCGCATCGGCGCCTGGTAAATTTTGTCTTGATGAAGATCGGTCTCCGATCGAAACGTCATAATAAACAGTTTTTTAGAAGCGTACATATATTTTTCCTATATATATATATATAGGATTCTTTGAACGTCATTCACGCTGGACCCGACGTATTGTATGCAAGGAAGGGACGACGAAACTTCCCGTGAAAGCGTCTTTACTGAACGTTTTCGGCTGGTGGACCTGACGAAGGCTGGTCCACCAGCCGAAAACGTTCAGTAAAGACGCTTTTCACGGAAGTTTCGTCGTCCCTTCCTTGCATATATATATATATATATATATATATATATATATATATATATATGTCGGCGAACAAGTTCATGCGTCCACTCACTCAGACGCACATCAAACCGTGAGTCTGAGTGAGTCCGGGTGAGTAGTACCTATTTTGGTGACATTGAGTTTCAGTGTGTCCGTTTGAAGACAATTTTAGTGACTTGAACATTTTTTTAGAAGCACGAACCACATCGCTCTGGTTTGTGCTGTTATTCTCTTCGTCCATGTCGTCGTTGCGCTGTTTCAAAAATGTTCAAGTACCGTCACCAACTAGCCCAGCTTTCAATCCTTCTACAATTTTAGTGAGTCTGAGTGAGTCCAGCTGAGGAAAATACTGGCGAGTCTGAGTCCGAGTGAACCCCAAGCGCAAAATATATTTCTTCCGCAAGTCCGAGTGAGCTCAGACTTTTGTTGCCGACGTATGGTCCTATCTACTCATCTTCAGCATCGCTGTAAGCCACACATCGGCTTTCGTTTATACTAAAGATTATTGCCACATATATCTTCACACTAACATTCATGTGCCATCCTTATATTTGTTGATAAGAGACATAGGTTTGGTAGGCGGGTACCATGACCTCCCCCGCAAGCACTTTCACGGAAAGTTCTTGATGAAAATATCTAGTGCGAGTCCTGTATTTTATAAAAATGTCCTTACTGGATTGAAACCACACATAGCTCCTATTTGAAGGTACAAGTTCAAAAGGCGTATCGCAGAGCACAGATTACGTGAGATATCGGCGTTATACATGATTGACACCATGATCGAAAAAGCTATTTTTACACCGATGGACTCATGAGTGTACTCACTCAGGCTCACTCAGACTCAGTTGAAGCCGTGTGTATGTGTCTAAGGGAGTATGGATGAGTAATAGTTTGCTGAGTTTGAGTCTGTGCGAGTCCGGGTGAGTAAAAGTTTAGTGAGTCCGAGTCCGAATGAGTCCTGTTGAGGAATATTTTGGTGATTCTGAGTCCGAGTGACCTCTGAGAGCAAAATATATTTGTTGAGTGAGTCTTAGTGAGTTCCAACTTTTTTGTCAACCCATGGTGCCGCATATCAACCGGCCTCGATGGATCGGAAGAAGACGAACATCATTAACAGCTGGCTTCGGCGGACGTCCCTTCCCCTACCCTACTAAATACGTCATCAACCGTGTGTCAGCAGGTTGTCTGCCTGCTGCTTGGCGGCGAGAGGGATGCTTTGTTCGACTAGCCTGACGACAACTGAACATTGCTATTAAACTCGTTATTCCATCGTATGACCTACACTTTTACACTTCGTTTACTGCGCTCCGAAAGTTTGGCCACCTGATATCATTGCTCGATGTTCTCTCAACCTTATAGGTGGGCAGTCTCTTGGGATTTGACGGTATATAGACAGGCGTCCGCGCACGCTGCCGATATGTGGTCGGTGACTCGGCTGCTGACTACAAAATCTCGGTTTCGATCTCGGCCGCGTGTGTTGCACCTTGATGGAGGCGAAATGCTAGGGGCCCTTGTAAGTGCACATTAAGCAACACCAGGCATATTTCACTTTGGCACAGCCGGACGAATCCGCCGACGCAGCCGTGCAGCTTCCGGCGGATATGTTTGCTTGTGCAAAAAGCGAGATGTGATGGGGAACGCCGACTCGCTGCTTCTGCACCTTCTGCCACTTCCAGTCTTCGCGGCAATCTTAATCTAAATAAGGCTCTTGAAGAACGCGGCCTTACAATGACAGTGGGTTTTCTCGCACAGCACGCGTAGTTTGCGATTGCGCCGATGAGGACTATCCCGGACACTACGGACGATAGCCTATAATTTAAATTTGCGGCCGCATGTTTACACCACGTGATTTATCTCTAGTGTAGTCGAAGTACGGCTTGCCATGAAGTGAAAAGGCTTGGCGAAAAAAGTTGGTCTTCGAGTGATTTTTTGGGGGAATCTGACTCCCCACGCCGTTTCGCGGCCCCTTAGGCGGCTAAGCAACAGGATTGGTGGTGAATCATGTCACTTTCGCTCCCTTCGAGGCCCATTGTGAGTGCGCCTTTCGGGTGCATTGATACGCGCGTTCTTCGCTTCAGCGGAGACTCGCGCAGAGAGCAAACGTTGTCAGTGTAGATTAAGATATGACAAACCATCGTCGAGTATAGGGCATACAGCCTATTTACGGTAAACAAACACAGATAACACAGAACAAAAACAATCAACACATCGAGAACCTCGTGGAGCGTATGTTCACACTAGAGCTGTGCACGGGCCTAATTTTCAAGCCCGAGCCCGGCCCGGGCCCGTTGACTGCGTCGCAGGCCCGCGCGAGCCCGACTCCCAAAGGGCTTCGAGCCCGTCCGGCCCGGCCCGACGTACAAAAACACACACCCGGGCCCGGTCCGGCCCGACACTATCAAAGTTTGCTGCGGAGACAAGATATCACTTTTTTATCATGTTGCATTTTATTCAAAATATCAAAGTTAAACATATGCAAACGACATATGTTAATATGTATACACAGATTACAAGTTCTGTAAAAATAACAAGCTGCGCAGTGATTCGGACTTCAGTGAAGTGCGGTGCATCACATATCCTGTCGAACTGAAGTTCCGTTCGCTGCTCGCACTGGTAGCCGGAACCGCAAATATCTTTTTCGCAGGCATAACAAGCTTAGAATAATTAGACTCCTTGTTCTTCCAGCAGTTTATTATCTATGATGCAGGAGAGGAGGATGATTGTATGGATAAATAATCACAAAGGTGATCTGTGTGCTCATCGATAAGTGCTAGAAAACAATTCCGGCACAACGTCTATATTTTTTTGGTTTGATGCGGGCTTTGCACAGGCCCGGCCCACCCGATGCCCGAGATGAGTAGCCCGAGCCCGGCCCGGGCCCGAGTTGGGAAGACGTCCGCATACCCGAGCCCGGCCCGCGGGCCGGGCCGGGCTCGGGCTTTCGGGCTACCCGGAGCCCGTGCACAGCTCTAGTTCACACAGAACAAAAAATTACTTCACACACACACACACACAAACACAAACACACACACACACACACACACAGAGAGAGAGAGAGACAGAAATATGGTTCTAGGATAGGGACCCGTTCATGAAATGTACAATTTAAAGAGCTGAACATGCATTTTCTTGCAAATAATATGGGCCCCAATGGCCACGTTTCATCACGCGAATTTAGAATCTTCAAGGTCTTCACGCCATGTGGTGTGAAGATTGGTAAGCTTTAACGATGTCCGTAATTAACGGGTATGTTTTCTTAATTGCTAGAGCTCTGCTACCATGCCCTCTTCCACAAACACAATTTAGCAGTATAATAATTTTAGAGCGTCGACAGCAGCTACAGCAAGAGGGGGACGCCTCCTAGCGACAGCCTTACCTTGTGCACGTGTGTCTTATCGCAGACTCTACCAGACGTAATCACTTGCTCGATTCGTTTCAAGTTAATAAACGGCAGTGGTAACAAAGCGCAATCATTTTAACCATCTTCTTTGGCTGCGTCTTTACGTTGCGTGTCTACCGAGATTATTTTTTTGTGAAGTCTCTGTCTCTCGTTCAAGGCCGGAGCTCATAGTCAAATGGGTTGTAAAAGAGAATATAGAAACACTCATACGTTTATTCCGTCCTGCAGAAATAAATATTGGCGTATTTCCCAAGCTGGGATCAGAGTTGTGAACATAGGCGAATACTAACAAACTCATCCCCGCATATCGCATATCGTTGTTGAGACCCTGAGAACGCATATTCTGCACCTAACACGGCTACCATCCCATCATTTAGCGTGTTTGCCAGCGCGGAGGCCCCGTGCTTCGTTCTGCGGTATTGTGACCAATCACCGAGACATATTACCAACCGGCTTCAAGCCTGCAATGCGCCCGGCATCTGCGTTGTGGTGTCTTCATCAACCTCATGTGTGCCTATCGGTTCCAGGAATCGTTAAGAAGGCACGCCTGTCACCACTTGCGCTGAAGCAATTGTCACTGCGTCTCCTAAACGAAACCTACTTGGACCGCATACACGTTTACACCGATGGGTCCACTAATTCCAACAGCTCTACCGGAGCAGTGGTTGTTCCATCTGGCGACGTATCAGTGCAACTTAAGGTTTCCCAAGTCACGACATCAACAGCAACGGAACTCGCAGCGCTACCAGGAGCGGTTAAGTACATACTTCGGCAACCACCTAATCGATGGGCCATCTTTTGCTACTCGAGGTCAGCCTTACAAACAATACAGTTTGCTCTGTGGCATGGATTAAACGAGCAGCTAGTGAATGAAATAAGGCAAGACTACCACCAAGCACTCGAGCACGGCCATGATATAACATTTCAGTGGCTGCCGAGTCATTGTGGAATTGCCGGCAACGACCGCGCCGCTGAAGCTGCACGATCGGCTCACGAAAAAGACCAGCAGATGCCCATACCACTCTCTAGAACGGACGCGGCGCGACAACTGCAATCGCTTGCTCGTCGCGTCACTTTTCAGCAATGGAATACGCAGCGTTTCTCCAACTCGCGCTTATACTCTATCGACCCTAATTTACGACTTCGCTTGCCATCCGGACTCTCCCGTCGAGATGAAACTTTGTTGTGCCGCATGTGGTTGGGTGTGGCATTTACGAATGCATACTCTCATCGCATAGGAATGGCTAACAGTACGGCATGCAACTCATGCGGCTGTGAGGAAACCATCGAACACATTTTGTGCCACTGCCCTTCTTACCAGACACATCGACGTGTTCTAGGAGCAAAACTCGATCGTCTCGATACAAGACCGCTGTCCGAAAAGAAGATTCTGGGACCTTGGCCCACGGCTTCGGGCATGCACAAGGCCACGAAAGCCCTGCTGAGCTACCTTAAGGCGACCGGACTCCGCGAGCGTCTGTGAATCACCAGCGCGTGTTTATGTCGTGTGTGTTATCACTGACTGCTCATTTCCGTTCCTTTTTTCTTTCTTCTCTATCTTATCTATTATTCCCCCTTTCCCCCACCCCACGTGTAGGGTAGCCAACCGAGCTTAGCTTGGTTAACCTCCCTGCCTTTCTTCTTCGTTCCTCTCTCTCTCTCTTTATGCTCAGAGCGGAATACGTGATACTTTAGCTTACCATTCCAAAGGTTCATTTTGATAATCATAATTGCGGCATGTTCTGTTGATTTACGTGATTCAAAAGTATCTGACAGGGCCCAAGTTTGCTTATCAGATAACAGGAGCATCAGCCGTGCAGAGGTCTTGTAGACAGTACATAGGTATAAAAATCATGGGAAGCCATTGTTAACATATTTAATGCAGATTCAATTGCACGCAAATTGTATCAAAACAAGCAAGCTGCTACACTACAACGCCAACACTAAGAGTTCAATTCAACCACCCGAAATGGAAGTACAGTGGGGTCGGAAAAGGCTACAGTCTGAGCGCACCATACAATTGCACGTCAAACGTTATATTTTTTTATTTTTGTTGGACAGCACTCATACCTATAAAGTGCTGAATGTGCGCAGCGGATATATCTTCAATATCATGGTGTATCTTCAATAGCAGCGGATATATCTTCAATATCATGGTGTATCTTCAATATCATTTGACACTGGGTGATTTTAAGCATTATGTGTCCGTAACTTTTTGTTTTACACCTTTCAAATGCAGAGTTGTGTGTTTGTATCTAATATTTCGAGACAAAACAAAAATTTGTGTGTTACTCAGGAACTCTGTCAGGTTTGAACATCACAAAGTTCTAGCTAATGCCGTGTTGTGGCGTACATTCACACAAGCACAGACCAACATACTGATATCAAGCCAATGCCCGTGCATACTTGAGCATCATTTGAATGTTTTGCATGATGTCAACACCAGATGCTGTGATTTGTTTCCAGTGAAAATCAAAGGAGCTCCCATGTGACATGCAGCATGTCGTCGCAGATATAGCCGGCAGTTTTCAGATCTTCGAAATTAAAACATTGCGGAATCAAAATATAGTTCTTACTTGATAGATTTTCTTTCTGATGCGCTTGGAAAGAGCGGCTTAGTGAATGTGTAGCCATTTCATCTTCGTTATTAAGAGGGTGTGTAATAGTAAACCTAATTTTATGCTCATATGGCCACGGAATCTCGTCGTCGTGGTCACCTTTGATCACCTTATACTTCATGTTGAGGTACACACATTCATCGTACTTTTTCACTATAACGACAAGTGACATGTTGTAACCACGAAGGCAAACCTGTCCATGGGCATATTCGCTCTTGCCGTCTTTCAATGCCTTGGCTTCGAGCAGCTCAATTCCTGGAACGAAAAAGTCACAACGTGTTTGATTTTTTGCAGCGTACGTTAGTGCTTTCTTCTGCATCTCCACAATCATCTTCGTGCTTGCTTTTGCATCTTCTCTCACGCTTTCGATTACTTCTCGAACTCGAGGAAGCTCTTCGGCATGTGCTAGTGATTTCTTGTGCATCTCTAGCAATACCTTCGTGCTCGCTCTTGCATCTTCTTTCACGCTTTCGATTGCTGCTCGAACTCGAGGAAGCTCTTTGGTTTGCTTTTTTTATGCCAGCCATTTCACTGTTAACTGCTCCACGAAGTGTCTTAATGCCGTCCAACACGCGATGTGTCATCTCACTAATTTGTACCACAGGCGCAGTACCTTGACGGACTATTTCCTTTAGGGAATTCACACTTCGGCAGACCTCACCTGTGTGTTTGGATACCTCACTTGCAATTTCTTGTTTCATTGATTCCTTGAGGACGTTAACGCTTTGAGAAATATCAGTGAGACTATCATTAAGCGTGCGATTGTCTCTAAGTGCTCGCTCTAAAAGTGCCTTCATTCCACCTGCCTGCTCTTGCACTACTTGCTTTACACCTTCTAGTAATTCTGTCACCAAAGCGTCCCCTGGCTTTTCCTCGCACACCGTTGCTGTAAGTGCCTTGCATGAAGACCTCAGATGTTCGCCCATGTCACGGCATAAAACCATTACCGAGCATCTTGGACAGGATGTGCAGTGGTATTCACATTCTCGGTGAAAGTGCTTGTGGACTTCTGTGGCAGCCATCATAAGTGGGCAACCATGTCCTTGGTTCCAGCATTTAACCTGCATTACAGAACAAAATTTCCATCAAAATATGAACTTAATACAATGTCTCTCTCTCTCTCCTCTCTCTCTCTCTCTATATATATATATATATATTAAGGAATAAAGGACGCAGCAACGCAAACCAAGAAAAGGGTGCTTAGTGCACACTTTAAAGGATACACTATCCAGCAGAATCACACAGCGAATGTGGAATGTGAGCTACCTCAAGGGTGGAAGATAGATACAATACTAAGAAAAATAAAAATAAACCAGAACAGTTTAGCTCACTGTCACGAGCGAGCGCTCAAATAAGCGCGCGACGCCGATTCCTAACGGCGGCGTGAAGTCCGGGCGCCGATCTGTCTGGACGCGGCCGCCGCAACGAAGAAACAATCAACAAAAGACGCCCCGCGCGCGCGCCTCCTCGCCCCCTCGAAACGACAGCCGCCGCGACGACCCGCTGTCTCGGATCGGAACATCGAGCAATGTCTCGAACCCTCGTGAAGGAAAGGGTTATGCAACGCCAAGTTAGGCCGCGATGAGTGGAAACCACGAGAAAGGTCTCGCCCTTTCAATAGCTTTGGCTGTACTACGCGCCGAGGAGAAATCTGGAAACTTCGAGAATACAGAGGCGAGCGAATATAAGCGAGCGGCGACGGAGGGTCAGGAAGGAGAAGAAGTCAGTAAGTGAGCGAGTACTCCAGGGAGAGTAAGTGAGTGAGTGAAGGATGGTGTTGTTTGATTGATGAAGTGCGGTCAGTCGATCTGGAAGAATCGAATGACGACGCCGTGTTTTGAGGAGCCTTTCCTGGAAGAGAAAGCTCGGAGGATCGGGACGACAACCAGCGCTGGACTTTGTGTGAGTGTCTTCCTGGAAGAGAAGCATTCAAGTTTAGTTCCAAGAACTTTGGACTGAATACGTTTGATGAACATTTTAGTCTTTAAGTGTCTTGGATAGTTTAATGCATGAGATTGCATCGTAGCGCGAGTTGTTTGTTCCCATTGTTTTAAACACCATCAGAGTTACGTTGTGAGTTGTGTTGTATTTGATTCCTGCCAAGTGTGCATGTTTGTGAGTTATTGTTTGTACTGCCTTATCTGAGAATATATCTTGATTGTGTTATCAACTCTCGGCTCTGACTCGGTCTTTGGTCCGCAACCGGCGTTCGCTGGCGCACCAAAGGGACCACTTCTAAATTGTCCGTGCTTTCGTGGTGCGTTTCGGGGGGCCGATACGTCAGCCCTTGGAATCCGCCCGGCGATTGCCTTCCCATTAACGGGACTCGTGACAATTATTCTGGCGTCCGCGACAGGACCTTTTTGGTGCACAGTGTGTCCAAAGTAGGGAGAAAGAGCCTTGAGGCGTTGGTAGTGCAATCGGGACGGTATTTATGTTTTCGCACCGCGTTCTCGCTAACGGGTGTGCAGAGTGTTCGAAGTTAGGCAGATATTTTGTGCACGCGGCTAGGTTTGTTTGAGAGGCATCATGGATCTTGAAAAGTTAGTTGCTCTTGGTGAGAAGATGGGTCTTTCTGGGGCCGAGCTACGGAAGTGGGTTAGCCAGAAGGAAAAAGAAGAAAGAGAGAAGGCCAAAGAAGAAAAGGCAGCTGAGCTTGAGAGAGAAAGGTTGGCGGTTGAGAGGGCCAAGGAAGAGAGAGCAGCTGAGCTAGAGAGAGAGAGGCTAGCGGCTGAAAGAGCCAAAGAAGAGAGAGAAGCGGAGATGGCTGAGAAAGAAAGGCAACGGCAGCACGAGATAGAACTCGAACGGCTGCGTTTTCAACAACGAATTGAAACTCCCGTCCAAGCTAGAGTCGAGAGCAGTGAAATCCGGGAAGATACTAGCTTTCGGTTGAACCCAAGCAAACTGCTTGTGGCGTTTGATGAGAGGAAGGATGACCTTGATGCGTACCTGCACAGGTTTGAGATGATTGCTAAAAGCCAGAATTGGCCGGAGCATCAATGGTCTACAGCTTTGAGTACTTGCTTGAGTGGCGAAGCGCTCAGTGTGTACGGTAGGCTGACGCCAACCGATGCAGGTAGCTATGCAAAGGTGAAAGCTGCTTTGCTGAAGCGATTCAGATTCACTGTGGAAGGCTTCCGAGATAAGTTTCGAACAGGAAAGCCAGCTGATGGCGAGACGGCTACGCAGTATGCCGCACGACTTAGCCATTATTTCGACAGGTGGATAGAACTTTCAGAGACAGCACAGGAGTACGGTGACCTTAGGGAGCTCCTTATCAGAGAGCAATTCCTCACCAGTTTCCACCCGAGCCTGTCGCTGTATTTGAAAGAGAGGAGAGCTAAGTCACTCGAGGATATGCTTGAATTGGCCGATCAATTCTTGGAAGCGCAAGGTGGCACGAATCTATCCAAGGTCAAAAAGGAGGGTCCCGAAGATACTAAAAAAGCCGGCACCAGGAGAAAAGAAGAATTCTCAGGAGAATGTTACGCGATGCTTTTTGTGTAACCGAGTGGGTCATCGCGCTAGCAATTGTCGGACGAACTTTACGCGTCCCAGTGTGATGAAATGTTTTAAATGTGGACAAACTGGGCACAAGGCAGACGCATGTCGCAACGAAGCGAGTAAAGCCCACCAAGCAGCCTGTGTGTATGCTCCGCCGAAAGAGCAAGCAGAAGAAGACATCAGAAACGGGTTTGTCGAGCTGAAAAGCGGGAAGAAAATCCCTTTCATTGGTTGCGCGATGACAACACGCCCAACCGGTTTAACAAAAGGAATGCCTACGCTGCTTGGGAAAATTTCTGGAAAGGAAGTCACGGTACTGCGAGATACAGGAACTAGCACGGTTGTCGTGCGAAAAGACTTGGTCCGCGACACCGAGTTAACAGGCAGAACCAGCCCGGTGTGCCTGTTTGACGGTTCGATTCAGGTGCTTCCCGAAGCTAAGATTGAGGTCGAGACGCCTTACTTCAGCGGGAAAGTTACTGCCCTGTGCACGACAACCCCTCTGTTTGACCTCATCATTGGAAACATCGACGGAGCGCGAGGGCCGAACGATCCGGAATGTTTGGGAGAAGACCCGAAGATAGAGCCCTCGTCAACGCCGGAACCGCGAAGAGAAGGTGCAGCGGAAGGGAATCTTGTGAAGGATGCCACCCGAGCTCAAGATGAAGCCGAGGTGCGGAAGAAAGTCAATCATGAGGTCATCGTGCCAGACGAGAAAACGTGCCGTGCAGGTGATGTTCCTACGAAGCGACCACCAACAACTATGAGTGAGAAGAGGACAAAGTCGGTCGCACAAACTGAACACTGCGTCGTGCCCGAGCTGGCTAAGCACCAGCAACGTACTGAAGAACGCGACGACGACCTGCCGGTGTCGAATATGTCAACGTCGGTAGAGACGCCTTCTACGACACCTTTTTCGGAGACGGCTCGCAATAAGAAAAAGAGGAAAAACAGGAAGCGATCGAGCGAGCACCGCAAGAAAGGACGTAAGCGTGACAAAAGGCACGCGGGATAGGTGTCGAGGTTGAATTTGAATGTGTGTCGGCCGTGTTGAACCTCATTGTGTTGTTTTGTTAGTATCCTTTTGTATGGTGAGTGACCTAAAGTATATTTTGTGTGGACGTTGTGTAAGTAATGCTATCGATATTGTATAGCGAGTTAAACGCAGAGCTCTGTGCTTTTGCAATTGTTTTGTATGAAGTGTGTGATGGAGTGTTGTACTGATGTACCAGTGTTATCTTTCATGTATCGGGGAAATTGAATTGCAATGTGATTTGTATTGAGAGTTCTATTGTGAATGTGACGCGCCGCGAGCAATGGACTGAGTTACGGACTGATATATGCGGAACTTTTGTTGTGTGATGTGTGGGCGCGCTCGTCGTGTTGTTTGAATATTATGTGATAATATTCTTGAAGTGGGGGGCAGTGTCACGAGCGAGCGCTCAAATAAGCGCGCGACGCCGATTCCTAACGGCGGCGTGAAGTCCGGGCGCCGATCTGTCTGGACGCGGCCGCCGCAACGAAGAAACAATCAACAAAAGACGCCCCGCGCGCGCGCCTCCTCGCCCCCCTCGAAACGACAGCCGCCGCGACGACCCGCTGTCTCGGATCGGAACATCGAGCAATGTCTCGAACCCTCGTGAAGGAAAGGGTTATGCAACGCCAAGTTAGGCCGCGATGAGTGGAAACCACGAGAAAGGTCTCGCCCTTTCAATAGCTTTGGCTGTACTACGCGCCGAGGAGAAATCTGGAAACTTCGAGAATACAGAGGCGAGCGAATATAAGCGAGCGGCGACGGAGGGTCAGGAAGGAGAAGAAGTCAGTAAGTGAGCGAGTACTCCAGGGAGAGTAAGTGAGTGAGTGAAGGATGGTGTTGTTTGATTGATGAAGTGCGGTCAGTCGATCTGGAAGAATCGAATGACGACGCCGTGTTTTGAGGAGCCTTTCCTGGAAGAGAAAGCTCGGAGGATCGGGACGACAACCAGCGCTGGACTTTGTGTGAGTGTCTTCCTGGAAGAGAAGCATTCAAGTTTAGTTCCAAGAACTTTGGACTGAATACGTTTGATGAACATTTTAGTCTTTAAGTGTCTTGGATAGTTTAATGCATGAGATTGCATCGTAGCGCGAGTTGTTTGTTCCCATTGTTTTAAACACCATCAGAGTTACGTTGTGAGTTGTGTTGTATTTGATTCCTGCCAAGTGTGCATGTTTGTGAGTTATTGTTTGTACTGCCTTATCTGAGAATATATCTTGATTGTGTTATCAACTCTCGGCTCTGACTCGGTCTTTGGTCCGCAACCGGCGTTCGCTGGCGCACCAAAGGGACCACTTCTAAATTGTCCGTGCTTTCGTGGTGCGTTTCGGGGGGGCCGATACGTCAGCCCTTGGAATCCGCCCGGCGATTGCCTTCCCATTAACGGGACTCGTGACACTCACTATGCTATCTGCGAGTTGTACGCACATGATGACAACTCCTCTTTTTTTTTTTTTTTGGCCTTCTACGTTTCTTGCGCTCTAGTTGCAACCAATTACTTCGCCTATCCATACCACTGCAATTTGAAACTGGCACGTTGCACAAAGCAGTTTCCGCTCACAACGCTAGAAAATTGGCTAGAAACCCACACCTACTTCGTTCCAGGTTCAAGTGGGGAAAATGCATACGTGGGAACAGGAATGTGTGCGGAGGACACTGAGGACAAAGAAGTCGTCGTGCGGGGGGGGGGGGGGGGGGGGGGGGGGGATGATCGCACACAAGAGGAGGAACGAGGTTTCGCTTGAGTGCCACTAGCCACGCCATCATGCGGCGCCGCTACAGGAGTAGTTCACGGGCGAGAACCCGTTTGATGGCGGACTAAGTAAACAGAGGAAACTATTGAAAAGCGTTGGAAGCATTTAGAAATCATAGCCCAGCTCGGATCACAGATAGCAGAGGTAGTGCGTGGATGAATTAAGTACCGCGCAAAGGAAGGGGTGGCATGTGCACTAGTGCAACAAAAACTGGATTTCACTAGGGA
The DNA here is from genome assembly GCA_030522465.1 of Rhipicephalus appendiculatus. NCBI lineage: Eukaryota > Metazoa > Arthropoda > Arachnida > Ixodida > Ixodidae > Rhipicephalus > Rhipicephalus appendiculatus. Next base: position 2,507 of record JALIZH010001621.1, on the reverse strand, counting down.
ACGGTGCGTCAGGCGGATTCACGAAGGCATTCTCAGAGCATTCGCCAAGGATTCTAAAAAGGTTCACAAAACACTGAAGCAAGGATGCCTTTACTTTTGACGCTTCTTGTTAGGACTATAGTGCGATAATTGCAGAAAAGTTACTTAGCGTTCACATGCCTTGAATACATATACAGGGTGTTTCAAGAATTGCCTTAAAAAATAATAAAAAATCAGGGAACTGACATGTGTTCGATGCCTTCGCAATGACGTATTCTGCAGCCGCATGCATATTAAGATGGCTAAAGACATCGTTTGAGAGAGTAATTCGGAAAGTTAAATTGATGAAGTTTTAGTCAGTGGAGCTAGGCGGTTATGTCATATGGGAGAATTGAAGTCCTTCATCAGAAGAAAACCAACTGCGGTGTTTTGATTTCGAAAAACCAGAAACTAGAAATAAATGCCAAGTAATGAAATTCAACCACATTCTGCGGTGAAAAGAAAACAGAAATGCAGAAGAGCGCCAATGCGGTTTTTATTATGAAACGTCCAGAATGAGTGAGCGTCTTTATACCAACCATAAACCGACTTCGTTGCGAGGGTGTGCGGGATGCGCTTGCAATTATAGAACACATGGCGCACATACGTTAACGAACGCGGAAGAACTACACCTCTGTAGTGGTTGTCTTGAACATTGACGTCATTCTGGTCGTCTGTTTGTTGCGCTCACCGGTGCTTCGGTGTTGGTTTCGCCGTTCAAATTGTTTAAATTTCATAACGCCACAATAATTGCTAGAGGCCGCTTTTAAATGCGAAGCATTTCTTAGCGAACTTCGGCGAGTTTGAGCGTATCTATCTATCTATCTATCTATCTATCTATCTATCTATCTATCTATCTATCTATCTATCTATCTATCTATCTATCTATCTATCTATCTATCTATCTATCTATCTATCTATCTATCTATCTATCTATCTATCTATCTATCTATCTAGCCGCCTACGACTTTGTGCTCTCCTGGCCGTATCGTTAATGGGATTTATACCAAATTTGGTATGGCATAACATGACCGTATGATGAACATAAATGTCTGGTAATATCATGAAAATCATGACTAACTTGTCATGAAAAGTATGATTTACATGCCACGCTCATGGCGCGCTCGCGGCCGTTTCGTTAGCTTGATATACACCAAATTTGGGATTGAGTAACGTGACTGTATGACGAACATAAATGACAGGTGGTAATATGCAAATAATGACGTGGATGTCATGAACAACATGATTTACATGCCACGCTCATGGCGCGCTCACGGCCGTTTCGTTAGCTTGATATACACCAAACTTGGTATTGAGTGACGTGATTGTATGACGAACATAAATGACAGGTGGTAATATGCAAATAATGACGTGGATGTCATGAACAACATGATTTACATGCCACGCTCATGGCGCGCTCACGGCCGTTTCGTTAGCTTGATATACACCAAACTTGGTATTGAGTGACGTGATTGTATGACGAACATAAATGACAGGTGGTAATATGCAAATAATGACGTGGATGTCATGAACAACATGATTTACATGCCACGCTCATGGCGCGCTCACGGCCGTTTCGTTAGCTTGATATACACCAAACTTGGTATTGAGTGACGTGATTGTATGACGAACATAAATGACATGTGGTAATATGCAAATAATGACGTGGATGTCATGAACAACATGATTTACATGCCACGCTCATGGCGCGCTCACGGCCGTTTCGTTAGCTTGATATACACCAAACTTGGTATTGAGTGACGTGATTGTATGACGAACATAAATGACAGGTGGTAATATGCAAATAATGACGTGGATGTCATGAACAACATGATTTACATGCCACGCTCATGGCGCGCTCACGGCCGTTTCGTTAGCTTGATATACACCAAACTTGGTATTGAGTGACGTGACTGTATGACGAACATAAATGACAGGTGGTAATATGCAAATAATGACGTGGATGTCATGAACAACATGATTTACATGCCACGCTCATGGCGCGCTCGCGGCCGTTTCGTTAGCTTGATATGCACCAAATTTGGGATTGAGTAACGTGACTGTATGACGAACATAAATGACAGGTGGTAATATGCAAATAATGACGTGGACGTCATGAACAACATGATTTACATGCCACGCTCATAGCGCGCTCACGGCCGTTTCGCTAGCTTGATATACACCAAACTTGGTATTGAGTGACGTGATTGTATGACGAACATAAATGACAAGTGGTAATATGGAAATCATGACTTGTCATGTGCGACATGACTTGCATGCCACGCTCATGGCGTGCTCGCGGCCGTTTCGTTAGCTTGATATACACCAAACTTGGTATTGAGTGACGTGATTGTATGACGAACATAAATGACAAGTGGTAATATGGAAATCATGACTTGTCATGTGCGACATGACTTGCATGCCACGCTCATGGCGTGCTCGCGGCCGTTTCGTTAGCTTGATATACACCAAACTTGGTATTGAGTGAC
>JALIZH010001620.1:0-10168 GCA_030522465.1 Rhipicephalus appendiculatus | reverse complement strand
CCTGGAGGAAGCAAGACAAGGCCAGTTCATTAACGCGAATATAAACAGAAGAAAGCCCAAGGAAACACGGAAGCAAGCCCCTTGTAATGATGAAAGCCTCTACTCTTCGAGCAAGCTGCTGACATCAAGGTTGAAGAGAATGCGGATGAGACAGCTTATTTTTCCTAAGAGGCAAAACAAGACAGCGTCAACACCACATATGAGACAGCCTAGACAAAGGCAAAGGAAGAAGGCGAATGCTTTCAAGGCGAACGCAGCCGAGACGAAGAAATCGAGAAACTTCTCAGAAATAGCTACTGCAGGTCCTCGTGGACGAGCCTGCGTAACGGATGTCTATGGCAACGGAAACTGATCATCGAGATAACAAGTTCACCGAAGGCGACGCGTTCAAAAGCACGAGCATGGCACAAACGTCAGAAGCACCGCTGGAAAAGCAGGCGAGGTAGGAAACCCGGATTGTCCCACATTGATTGACCTGGACATGATACAAGTACTCATGAACAAACAACGTGTGCTTAGAACCTGGGTGTATTAGTGTTCTTCGCCTGCAGGCGTCATTGTGGGGGCGCGGAGGATGTTAAAAACTGTAGAAGACGAGGAGTGGTGATATCATCATTAAGATAGGAATCAGTGTTGGAATAAAGAAGAGGTCGACGGGGAGCTTCACCATGGGGACGGCGGCTCGTCCTTTTCTCTACAGTCATGTCACTCAATACCAAATTTGGTGTATATCAAGCTAACGAAAACGGCCGCGAACGCGCCATTGAGCGTGGCATGTAAATCCTACTTTTCATGACAAGTTAGTCATGATTTTCATGATATGACCAGCCATTTATGTTCGTCGTACAGTCATGTTATGTCATACCAAATTTGGTATAAATCCCATTAACGATACGGCCAGGAGAGCACAAAGTCGTAGGCGGCTAGGTAGATAGATAGATAGCTAGATACGCTCAAAGTCGCCGAAGTTCGCTGAGAAATGCTTCGCATTTAAAAAAAAAGAACGGCCGGGCACACCTTGCGTCAGACGCCACCGCGTGACAGGAGACGCAGAAGGGACCCTCCACGCGCCGAACTTTAAAAGGAAAAAAATTAGGCAGATGCTAAGTACCATGAGAATCTACGTTATGCGAAGCATCCGGAGGTAAGGTGACTGGGTTGTAATTTTTTTATTCAGCGAAACATCATTAAATCACGCTAAAGATATTTGCAAATGTTGCATGCACACATATGTTGAACAGTCGCATATGTTTCATATAACCAGTTATTTACAGTTGTGTAACGATGCCGACAGAAATTTGGGTGTTGCCAACACCAGAAGCCGTAAGTTAATATGTAGAACTTGTGCTTGCAAGGATGGTAGCCCTGGATAGTGCTGCATAAACCAACTGCAGTGGATGTCACTTAAGTATACAACTGACGTTAACCCGACATGACTTCTTCGTCATAGGAGTACGTATATAATCTTTATAAAATTAGATAGCCAGCACTGCAACCACAATATACGTTTCACTGACATTACGTGTGCATAGGGTCTTCTTCCAAAGCAGTTTCGAGACCTGACGTGGCTTTGTGGTAGAATGGTTGATTGCCACGCAGAATGCTTGGTTGGGTTCGATCCCAGCTGGGACTCTGACTTCTTTTCTTTGTATTCCTCACGTCAACGCCGCCGATGTCCATTTTTCTTAACGCTCTCGCATTTAAATTAGCCAATACCTGTTCTCGCCGTTCCTGGGGTAGATATAAATTGTCAATGTCCTGTGGCGCATACCCGCATTCCGCTGCCCGCGGTATACGGGTATGAGCCACACGTGTCTGAAGAAATGAGTTTCACGACGTACGCGACGGGATTTTCACGTTATTCATGTCATGACCAGCCAGACATATTCGTCAATACCTCTTACCCTCCCATACAAATTTTGGTCTACCCCAAGTTAAGGAGGCCATCACGAGAGCACCCTGACGTAGGCGGCTAGATAGATAGATAGATACGTAGATAGAAACGCAAAAGTGCTTACAGTACGCAAAGAAAATGCTTCGCATTTAATATCTAAGACGCTCGGGTTCTGCATAGTCGAAACTTGCAGAGCGCTGCTCAAGCATAAACACGTAACGACTATGACAGTTGTTAGTGCGCGCTTGTCCTGTGTACACATGTGCGTTCTTGTCGAGCGTGTTCCTTTGTGCTACAGCAGCGCGCTGCAAGTTTCAAGCTGATTGTGCTTCTTCGGGCGCCATTCTAATTTCATGCTGTCGCATTTATTGCTTCGCCCTTTCGGCGAAACTGTGACTATTTTATGACACCTCTTTGACCTATTGCTTTACTTTTGTGAACACCTCATATTTTCACGTGGTTGTGATGGTGAAGAAAACTGCAGCATAACAGGGTACTATGCAGCCCTTTATTTGGGCGAACTAGTGCCACTCCAAATGAAAGGTCAAGGAACAAGTAATTCACGCTCTAGATTGATAGCGGCGAGAACTGTCGGTGACCGTCGAGTAATTCCGATCATTGGGGTCTTTTGTACACCAGTCATCAAAGCTTCCAGCGTTATCGCTGATAGTCGTGTAACTTCTGAAGTAAACATGGCGCCCTTGTGCGCGTAATCTTAACACAATGGTCTAAAAAAAATCGCGAAGCTTCCGAAACATTGCGGCGCGGTCTGCGAAGAGCGTTGCCAACAGTTCTTGTGGGTGAAACCTGAATACATCAGAATGAAGCAATACACGTGCATGACAATATAACTAAGCGCAAGCTCCAGGAAAATGAATTTCATCGTATCAGTTTATTGTTACACATAATGTAGGTAGTCAGAGTATTCCTGTTATCAATAACCAAACTATCATCCCAAACATTAAACGTGTCCACCACACAGGCTTGCTTAACAAGCGCCACATGTGCAGTAGTATCATGCAGTGTTGCAGGTCCTTAAACCAGTTTTCTCATTTGACTGTACTCTGCATTTAAATATTGTTCATCTATCATTTTCGAGGAAGGGACATAAAATGCCTTAGCGTGTATATATATATATATATATATATATATATATATATATATATATATATATATATATATATATATGATGCCTTGCGTTTATACCTCTATGGACTTTTACAACCGTTGTAACAACAAGCATGAATGAACCACAAGCCCCTCCACATGATATATTGCTTGAGTCAGTGACCTGTCGTACTCTCTATACACATTACGCATTAGGAATTTGTTGTACAGCATTGGAAATGCTGTACGCTGGCCAAGTTACATGCTCGGCCAAGTTACATGCTCACAGAAAACAAACTTCACCAACCCAGTCGAGCGCTCAATAATTCGTTTGTTTTTCTGTAGGTGGCTTACCTGAATACAGGGCCATACTCTTTTGCCCATTGCAGAGCCTTTACGTTGTGGAAGTTGGGATGTTTCAGCTCTAAATGGCCAAAAATAGAAGACGTTGGAGGCATTGACGGAAGCTTCGTGCCTTGCGGAATTTTATGCCAACAAAACCAACACCAATTCAACAGAAAGATGGACCCGCAGGTAATGCTTGTCAGAATGAAGAAGATCCAATCCATCATTTGGAAATAAAGCGCTTCTCTTTGTTTCTTCGACTAATTGGCTTAGAATGCTTGCTCCTAGAAAAGGTCAAAAATAAAAGAAGAGAGGTCGAAAACATGAAATGCAGATAACTGTTATTGCGTCAGCTTGAAAAATTGTGTTATAACCGTAGAAATCTTCTAAAGTAAGGAATAGCCATAGCAATACTGAGCTATTCACAAGGCCATCGAATTGAACAGTCGCATTCGATTTCAGATATCCAGGCGAAATGCTAGACGCCCGTGTACTGTGCGATGCCAGTGCACTTTGGTGTTCTTTCAAAGTGCCGAAATTTTCGAAGCCGTCCACTACGGCGTGCCTCATAATAGTACCGCAATTCTCGCACGTAAAATGGCCTGATATTAATAATAATATTAATAATATTATTATTAGAGTTAAGATCTTAAACCAAAATAGGCAATTACAAAACTCAAAATAACATTGCGTGGTTCCGAACACTGCACAAAATGATGGTATCAATATGCTGGCAGGAAGAGATGGGGAGTGAAATTCAAGTTGATGCGCCGAAGATTCGTCATATTCACATTGCAGCTTAATTAGCGCATTTCGCAGTTTTAGACAATGATTCTAACGACTGGCCATGATGAGGAGTAATGTGTACTATCAAAACGGGCCTTCCCGTAATGGGCATTGGCAAGCGATCGGTGTACAGCCTATACGCATGTGTAACATGTACCATTTGATGAAATATAAACACATTTCAGTGCAACATCGATAATGGAATCGCGCCACCATATGTCGCAAACCGTTAAGCTGAAAAGTTTTTGGTTCGTCTTGGCTCCTTACAGTCCGCCTTCAATGTGGGCGGCATGCGTTTATCACTTTATCGCGGAGGCAAGCGCTGCATTCTGAAAAACTTCCGCATCTCCCGCTAAAGGGAACCATGTGTGGATGCGAAGCAGCGGGGAGACGGTTAGCTTGAGCGGGAGAAACGTCGCCGCTCTTGTTTTAGCGGCAGCGGCCTGGGCGCTCATCGCGGCGCTTGCACAGGAGAGAGAATGAGGCGCGCTCCGTCATTTTTATACCGCGGAACTACCGTGGTGCCCCCAACCGAGTATGCAGCTGTCGCACCACCTGTCGCGCGCCGCTCGGTAGAGGGTTCCCAGAGGAGAGAACCCTAGGAGAGGAGAGAGGGGGACGCGTATGCGCTGTGTGGCTGTGGGACGCGGGAGCCGCTCCCTAGAGTAGAGGATTCCTAGAGTAGAGAGAGGGGGTGAGCGTAGGAGAGAGGGGGGAGAGCACGCGCATGTGCTGCGGGCCGCGGGCGCCGCTCCGTAGAGTAGACGATTCTTAGAGTAGAGAAAGGGGGTGAGCGTAGGAGAGGAGAAATAGGGGGGAGGGGATGCGCATCCGCTGTCGGTGTGTGGGACGCGGGGCCGCTCCATAGAGTAGACGGATTCCTAGAGGAGTAAAGGGGGTGAGCTTAGGAGAGGAGATAGAGGGAGGGACGTGCATGCGCTGTGGGGGTGTAGGACGCGGGACGCGGGCGCCGCTCCGTAGAGTAGAGTATTCCTAGAGGAGATAAAGAGGGTGAGCGTAGGAAAGGAGAGAGAGGGGGGAGGGGACGCGCATGCGCTGTGGTGGTGTGGGACGGGGGAAGGAGGGACGGACTTAGTCCCCACCAAACACATGCAAACAAGATCGAGGAATGGAGTCAACCTGGGCGACACACACCACCTGCCTAGCCATTGCTAAGCAGCCTCTCTGTGCTCTCGGCCATGACTCTGCGGGAAACTGCAGCCATGACTCTGAGGATGCCGCGCAAAAAACGCTCTACAAGAGTTTCCCAGCAGGCCTCCACTGCTGGGCTGTAAATATTGTATATAGTGTTGATCCGTTGTTGTTGATGATGGTGGTAGGGTTGACGGCCTTCATATTACTACAGTGTTCTGGTTCGCATAATGGGTGCTTTCCTACTTCATGAAAGCGGCCGGACGCGGGACACGGGACGCGGGAGGGACGAACATAGCCCCGAGCATAAGATGCTTCGCATCTAATAGATCACCGCATACTCTGGACAGTGAACCTCAAGGCTTAGAAAGGGAGATAATGACAGGAACTGTGAGGGAACGAACACTTCTCGGCCTCTCTGGGCACCGGCGATCCTTTATTCGTTGTCAGCTGGTGGATGCTTTAATCCATTGGGGCTCCAAGCATAGGTGAGCATCTTGTGGCCAACGGTCATTGGGGATACGTGAGGCCAACATCCCTGCATAGAATTAAATTCTACAGCGACACCACACAGAGAAACGACGGCCCTCTCGTTCTTCGGACATGGGTGGTTTGGCTTGTAACGAGCCGTTCACTGATGAGGCCCGAAGTGCACACACCGCCGTCAATGCACGCTCTTCCCCAGGCTCCCACTTTTGGATCGCGTGCAATGTTCCGCTTATTAAAGCGAAAGCCTTTAATGTCTCGTACACGCGTCCCGCCATCCGTGCCCTGGAACGGTGCTAGCTGAGGCCTCTCCCCCTCACACTCTCTCAGTAATCACGTGATGGCACAGAGGCGCATATCAAGAGTTGTGCAATTGTCGCTAAGCGCCGCTGTGCCGCCACAGATGTGGCATCTCCCCCCTTACACTCTTTCATAAATCACGAGGTTGCTGAGATAGCGTTCAAAAAACAAAAAGAAAAAAAGAAGAGAAAAAGACATGGCAGAGTCAGACGAATGGCTTCAGGCTTTCGCCGAACACACTTTCGAAATTACAAAGTCTTCGTCCATCACGTACGTGTTTGTGTAGCAACGTGTTAATTCTATACTGCATGTTCTCAGTTAGCATGATTCGAATTAGCTTTTTTTAATTAGCAAGGTCTCTCTCTGTTCCTGCCAATCTGTTTTCATCTCCTTTCTTTTCCGTTTGTCTGTCCTGTGGTTGTTTTTCCTTCGCACTTGAATGAAAGAACTCACTACATTGCGCATATACCGTGTCAACCTCTTTGAGTGTGCTGACCATAGCGTTTACACTATGGGATTTTTTTTTTGCACTGAAATGTCTATATTTGTATATGTACTAAATACTGAATAAATCTTCACTTCACGTCGTATGCCCTTTTATCTGCCAAAAGAATTGGTGATACAGAATAAGATATAAGTATCCAGTTTTTTCGAATGTACGTCGCCAAGTGCAAACTGTATTTGTAGGCAATTCTGAGATGAAGAGAAAAAAAATGAAGAGCAGCTGCCGATCGAATTCGTTCTTTGCAGACGGTAGGCACGGCTATAAGGTAGAGGCTGTTAATAATGATGATAGTTTTCTGGTCATAAAAGCCGGCTGTGTAACGAAGAGGTTACACAGCTCCACTCTGTTTAACTTCTGTAGCGGTACTTCAAATTCCATCAAAGAACAAAGACAACAGGTAACCAAAAGCTTTAAAAAACCAGAAAAGAATCATATTCATAAGACTGTAGATGAGAGTTAAGAAATGAAGAAATAAAATGTAGCTTCCAGAGCTATCAACAGTAATGTACCAAAATAAACTGACTCGTGAAACTATCAAGTAAAAGAGGTTGGAAGCATAGGTAAACAAGGGCAGCCGCATGAAGGCAGCTCTGATAAAGACCATGATGGATGTTGCCAGCGATAGCAGCAGCGAATTGTTATTAACCGCTTTATAAACCTGTCACGCGAGAAGGTGCAATGTCATTTGTGTCCAATGACATTTACATTTCGAGAGGTTAGAAATCTGCTAGATCAGGACATCCGTCAGTAGAAGAAAATTAAATGTCCAGATAAATGAACTTGCTGAACTCATTCGAATGTGTTTCTGTCCCCCCTTGAGCACTCACACGGAAGGTTACTGCTCTCCAATTGTACAATGCAATATGAATAAATAATAATAAAAATCAATGCATTTTTATTTTCAAATTTATTTTCTACTTCTATTCACTGGTCCAGTCAATAGTGGGCTTGTTATATGCGAGATTCTTTTTTAATGTTTAGAAAACTGCACACCGACATTCATGCGCGAACTCTATCACGGTAAAGTTTATTGGTACTTCATATATGTGAATTTTAAACACCCTGTTCCCCTCTGCTGATAGGCACCTACCTGTTGAACTTAGGGCTAGACTAAGCGCTACGAAGCCTTATCTAAAATGTATTGGCTTATTGATCAGTTATCGATGAGCTCTCCATTGGCTATCGATTGGCCGTAATGAGGTATTGGCCATGCATATCACCTAGATTGAGCTGAACCAAGCACTTTGTTGACTTTAATGGCTATTTGTCGGTTATTGATTAGTTATTGATTAGCTATCGATTCGCTTTCGATCGGCTATGGTGGTGGTGGTGGTGGTTGTGATGTTGCAACAGGCGGGGTTAGCCTGGCCTAAATGGCCGGCAATTGTCGTGATCCATTTTAGGCTAGCCTAAGCTCTACCAAACGTTTCCGGATATTTATTGTTTATTGATCGATTATCAATTAGTTATTGATTGGCTATCGATTCATAATTACAAGGTATTAGCTATATCTTTTTCGTTAGGCTAAGCCCGGCGAAGCACTTTCTAGAATTTATTGGTTATTGATCGATTATCGATCGCCTTTTAATTGTTCATCACATGGTATTGATTGCTGGACTAAGCGTAACTAGTCTCGATCGTGATCAGCTACAATTAGCCAGGCTTAACTAATATCGACTTATACTACCTAGGCTATGCAGAGCCACACCGAGTTTTAGCGAACGCCGCAGGGACCAAAAGACGAGTTCAACCGCTCCGCTGTTAACAAATGACCACACAAAGAGAAACGGCGTGTGCACAGGGCGCGAGAACTACAGGTCTATTTAATAGTTAGGCACAGAAGTACAGGCCGTACATGAACAAAGAAAATGATGGAATAGAAGAGATATGACAGAGTGCCACATCGTCATTCCTGCTGCGTGGGCATAGTGAATCCTGCCAGGAATCTGACAACTTTCTCTGGTAGCATAACAGATGGCAAGCTGAAGGAGGATTCGCACAGCTTTTTATCCCTAGCGCTTTAACAACGTCCCTTCTTAACTTGTCAGTTTATTTGGACATGATGCTAGTGTTTTCAATTGAGGTGCACATCGCCAGTACTTACAATGAGTGCCTGTACACCATGTCATATATCAGGTGCAACGCTGTAGAAGCTATGTAAGGAGTTCAATCAGCAGTGTGGGTAGGTCCGCGCATCTGGCCCTTCGCTTTCTTCGTTGGAAACGCTCTTGCTAGTCGAGCGCGAGCCTGCGCTTGAGGCATCGCAGTGGACTCCAATCAAACACCGAAAAACAAAAAGCAAGGAGACGCTAAGCAATCCAAAAGAATGCGTTAACAACGGTATAACAGGGTTTGCATATTTCTATGTCGCGAAGCGTCTTTATGTATTACGCAGCCGGAAAACGAAAAGGCCTCATTGCGGGTTGTAAGATCACTGAACTCTTTCGTGGGGCCAGCGTTTCTGCTGCAAGGTATCGCGCTAGCAACCACAGTGTAGCATCTGTTCTGAAACGGAGTTTAGATGCTCGGATAGAAATTTCGTTCTGTTGTACTCATTCTTTTTCCCAAACTATTATTCAGGCAACATCCTGTTTGCCCTATGCATGACTCGCAGCTACTAGAGAATTGCGCCGAACCCGTTTTCTCGAGTTCTGTTAGGATCATGCGTTCACTGCCCGTAAAGTAGTTTCGACGACTAGGTTCGTCGTCTAACAGACGCGGGGTACTTGCGGGCACTTCTGTCTGATGTCGCAGAAAATATGCGGAAGTGGAAGAACAAAAGCGCTAACGGCCACCGTGCGGCAGCCCACGGAGGAGGATGAGGAAGGAAAGGAATGAAATGCAGGGAGGTCAACCAGACGCGCGTCCGGTTTGCTACCCTGCACTGGGGGAAGGGGTGAAGGGATCAAAGAAAAGAAAGAAAGAAGCAGGAAGAAAGCAACATCAGTGTATATGTGCGTCTGTCCGTTGCACGACTACAAGCGGTCGCTTAAACCGGTCGATTTCAAAAAACGTAGCAATGCTCGTGTCGCTTTGTTGGCCTGCGACGCATAGGGCCACGATCCGAGGATCTTCTCTTCGGAAAACGGTCTGTCGTCTAGTTTGTTAAGCGTATCGCGTAGAACGTTGCGTTCGCTCACACATAACGATCACAGGGACACAGTAGATGTGCTATTGTTTCGTCGCTGTTGCACGAGTCGCATCTGGAGGTGCCTGCCATTCCTATGCGAAAAGAGTACGCCTTCGTGAAGGCTACTCCTAACCACAGGCGGCACAATAAAGTTGCCTCACGGCGGGAGAGGTCCGATGGAACTTGAAGTTTTCTCGATGGGTCCAATTTATGTAGGCGGTGGTTCCGGACACTCGGGTCGCTCAGCCAAGTTTGCGACAATGTGTCAGCGAACGAGCGAGCCCCTTGCAGCGTCTGTCCTCGACAAGGGTATCGGGGCTGTCTGGGCGTTCTCGTAGGCGGACCGGGCAGCATCATCAGCCAGGTCATTACCGACACTGCCACAATGTCCCGGCAACCACTGGAATACCACGTCGTGTCCCTTCGATAAAACTTTGTGAAGGATTTCCCTGATTTCATTTAC
>JALIZH010001619.1:0-14705 GCA_030522465.1 Rhipicephalus appendiculatus | reverse complement strand
CGTCGCTTGCGTGGAGGGCCTGGCTTGTCAGTTTTTTGCTCTTCCCGTGGCCAGACGCGGCGGTTGTTAGCGTCGCTTGCGTGGAGCGGCCCGCTCGTCAGTTGATTTTCGCCTCTTCGCCGTGGCCAGACGCGGCGGTTGTGTTAGCGTCGCTTGCGTGGAGTGGCCCGCTCGACAGTTGATTTTCGCTCTCCGCCGTGGCCAGACGCGGCGGTTGTGTTAGCGTCGCTTGCGTGGAGTGGCCCGCTTGTCAGTTTTTTTGCTCTTCGCCGTGGCCAGACGCCGCGGTTGTGTTAGCGTCGCTTGCGTGGAGGGCCCGCTTGTCAGGGTTATTTGCTCTTCGCCGTGGCCAGACGCGGCGGTTGTGTTAGCGTCGCTTGCGTGGAGTGGCCCGCTCGTCAGTTGATTTTCGCTCTTCGCCGTGGCCAGACGCGGCGGTTGTGTTAGCGTCTCTTGCGTGGAGTGGCCCGCTCGTCAGTTGATTTTTGCTCTTCGCCGTGGCCAGACGCGGCGGTTAGCGTCGCTTGCGTGGAGTGGCGCGAAATGCATTCGCATTTCCTCACGATTCCCTTCGGGGAGGTGGGGGCATTTTTTTCTGCCACGTCAGGCCAGCGCGCCTTCCATTCAGCTGTTGTGCCGCGGTCGTGCGATAGAAGGAGGGAGCGAGGACGCTGTCCCATCTGTACCGATATTGTCTACGTGGTTTTAGCTGCGACGGCGGCAAGCTGCGTCGGACCATCCTGCGGATGTCGTTCGGCTTGCTAATCAGTTCAAGCGGAAACGTCAGTACACGCGCGAAAAAACTGTAGGTTCAAGCGAGTGTAGAACAGAACTTCGGCGAGCTAAACGTCGGGAGACAGATCCAGAAAGACGACAGCGACGAGCTTTCGGGACGGCAATAGATGCCTCGCGTTCGACTGCGGCGATGGCTTCGGAAACTGAGGAGACGATGGCAGTAAGTGAACGCAGTATGGAACGTTCGACTAGCCATATCGTACGGTTGGCAAACTGTGCTTCGGCTGCGAGGTTAAACAAGCATAATCAAGCAAACAATACTTCGCTTGCATAACCGGCCCAGCCGAGCTAAGCCGCAAGCAATTTTTTAATTTATTTATTCAATCAAATTGTCTGGGTTTCAGCCTTCACATCTCTGGATGTATGTTCTCGCATTGATACCCTTTAGCGCAACACTTTCTTTATGAAAACTGCACCAAAAAAATTAAACATAACTTCTGCAGGGGTTGGAATTCTAAGTCTGCTAAAGGGCCCATGCGATACAAAATAAGCGTGCCGTTTTCATCGCTGCTTCTGGAACTGTGCAATACTCCGATATTGTTGCGAAAGTGAAAAAACGCCAAAAACAAAGCTGTTATCATTTTATTTTAACGGAGAAGCCACTTTGATTTCGGACTAGGGCAACGCATACGGCTATTTTTGTGATCGGAACTGACGTTTCGTCACATGGTATAGACTACATTGGCCGGGCGTCTTCATTGGCTTGAAGCGACAAGTCGCATATATTGTACATATGGTCACAGCATGGCCGCCCTACTGTGCGCTAGAAATTATAAACGCACTTTTATACTTCCTCAGATACAAAAAGATTTGTGTTTTTAAATATGAAATTTTGAAAACAATTGCAACACGACGCTAGGTCCGCTGCACAACCGCCACAATGGGACGGGACTTCCGGTATTTCTCTATAAAAGGCCCGCGATGATTGGAGCCTGCCATTGACGTCAGTGGCAGAGGGAAATGCGAAAGGGGACATTTTTCTCGTCGTCTGCTCGGGTTTCGAAATTTGAAGACTAAAAAACCGGCAGACCCCAAGCACTGTGGGAATCCATGTAATGCGAGACAGCCAGCAAGGAGCAAATCATGCTGTACATAATATGTATATCATGATTTACATGTTGGGACCAGTCATTTATGTTCGTCCCACAGTCACGTCGCGCAATACCAATTTTGTTGTATATCAAGCTAGCGAACTGGACGCAAGCGCACCATGTAAATGGCATTGTAGATGACATGCATGCCAAGATTTTCATGTTGCCACCTGCCACTCATGTTCGTTATGCAGTCACGTCCCCCAAGACCAATTTTGGTGTATATCAAGCTAGCGAAACGTCCGTGAACGTACCATGAGCACGGCATGCAAGTAATGTTGCACATGATATGTCATGATTTCCATATTACCACTTGTCATTTATGTTCGTCATACAGTCACGTGACGCAATACCAAATTTCGTGTATATCAAGCTAGCGAAACGGCCACGAGAGTGCCATGAGCGTGGCACGCAAGTCATGTTGCACATGACATATCATGATTTCCATATTACCACCTGTTATTTATGCTCGTCATACACTCACATTACTTAATACCAAATTTGGTGTATATCAAGCTAGTGAAAACGACTACGAGAGTGCCATGAGCGTGGCATGCAAGTCATGTTGCACATTACATGTCATGATTTCCATATTACCACTTGTCATTTATGCTCGTCATACACTCACGGTACACAATACCAAATTTGGTGTATATCAAGCTAGCGAAACGACCGCAAGCGTGCCATCAGCGTGGCATGCAAGTCGTGTTGCACAACATATATCATGATTTCCATATTGGGTCATTCCACGCCAAACTTCCCAGCCATTTTGTCGACCATCTCAAATGTATTCGAAAACAATCATGCTGATTTGCTGCATTGAAAACAGTGAATTGCTATAATATTATGGAGAGAAAAAATTTTTGGTCACGTGGGTGCCTTCCGAATTTCCCAAAATGTCGTCTGGGTGTTGTTTGTGACAAAATTTATTCTTAGAGTATAGTTTGTTGTTTTTAGACCAAATTTGGTTTATATATTAAGAAAAAGCGTTTCTGAAAGGTGTTTGAAGCTCAATAATATTAGCTCAATTTTTCTACCATATACGCCTCCAAGAATTTAGCCAAAATGTTCTGTTTGCATTTTTTTGCACTGCAATACTGCGTCTTGTATCACGCCATTTAAGAATCAGGGTATTTCCAGGTATCCAAATTCATTCATTCAGGTATCCAAATTCATCCACTTGATGAAATCTGAGAGGCATAACGTTGTGTTTGCTTTGTTTCTTCCAGTTTCTTGATAAGTGCAGAAAAACATGGACAGTGAACACTACCGACTTGGGCAACTCTACTTGCAGATTCGACTATGTGGTCAACATCTCTTCTGAAGTTGTCTACATAAATAGATCGTATTACGTGCAGGGCAATATGTAAGTTTTTATTAAACTGCACAGCCTCTTTCTCAGAAAATTAACGCTATTGTCTTTGCCTTAGGTCATACTTCGGTGTAGCGGGTTTCTTTGGTAGTACCGAGGAAAAACCAAAAGATAATCGCACCAATAACAAGATGACCCTCGAGGACTTGCGTGAGTTCACATTCCAAAATCTTCCTTGCTATGTGCACTGCTATGGGAGGAGCCATAAATATTGCTGTCATTTTAGGCGCTAAAAATAGGGTTCGACCGATATCATTGAGGATATACTTAATTGTAAACTGGCTTTAGCATAGCGCGGAAACAAACGGGGACAAAGAAGCAGTACAGGACGAACACAAGCGCTACGCTACAGAGCGCTTGTGTTCATTCTGTACTTCTTTGTCCCTGTTTGCGCGCTATGCTACTAGCCAGTTTACGGTGATCCAACAAGCCCATATTGGTACCCTTGAGTTTAAATGTGAGTTTAAAGGTTTCGCAAGTTCAGAAACAATTTGTATGATCATTGAATCAATTTCAATTTTTTATCTACCAGCTGAGCTCTTACCTACAACCAACTACGGGCTTCTCCAAACAAAAAGCAAAATATTGTTGCATCAGTTGCTGTAAAATATGGGTGTGTTTGGAATACTTACAATGAAAGGTGAACGAGAGCCCGATAAAACCCTTTATCGTGGTTTTGGGACGTAAAACCCTATATATTATTATGATTATTATAAAACCCTTTATATTTGAGGCTAGGTTCCCTTTCCGCATTATATTGACCCTCAACCATACTACCGGCTGTAAAATTTCGAACGTAAACAGAGAACAAATACAACTAGACGAGATTATAACCTATCACGTACTCAGGTAAGGTCATAGAAGTAACCCTATTTGCGAAGCGAAATTAGAATAGCGATTGCACGTGTAACGCAGACATATCACCGTACAAGAAGTGCTGAAAGCAATTTTTAGAAATTGGTAGGCATCGTAAACTATTGCCGATAACACCCGGTAACGCTTTCTTCACAAGAAAATCTAGCAATGCAGGACCTATAGAGCCATATTATGACTAGAGTAAATTGAGCTTTGTAGGCTTAGTTTTAAGAAAGATTTAAGTAATCCCCAAGCCCATGCACCAGCTGCTAATCGCCGGGAAGACGGACGCGCAAGCGACCCGCCCATTGCCCAGAGTACGCAGCATTTCGAGCTAATGAGCAATGCTTATGACATGCTTATTTGTCAGCTTACTGTAGCATGTATCTGTCTTCAATAAAACGATCATCAGCGCTCGCACACGAGTGCATACGTTGCGCAATGCAATAAGCTACCTTTGAGACGTCACAGTGTCGTCGATATGCCTGTTGAGCCTGAGTAATGCACATTACTCAATTTGCACACAAAAATCAATCCCCTTTGTAGCGCTTCGCTCAAACTCACACAATACAACATTCGTAACTCCTCGCAGATTACTTCCACAATGCATGGAATGGGCTGAATTTTTTTCTCAGATTTGGACGTACCTACCCCTATTCATTCGTTCCATACCAATCTTCTGTGTTCGTACAACTTCAAGGTAGCAACAACTTGCCTTAGCAATCCGACTGCCGAAACGTTCGTCAGCTCGTGACCCTCGAGAGCAGGCTGTCCACAATGGTCAATTTGCCGTGCCGTGACAAGCGAGTGCCCTTCACCCCCACACCACAGGTAGATGTTCTATAACAATGGGGCTGCTGAAGAGCTTGCCAAATGCCTACATCGCAGTGTGAAAACTCCGTATTTACCAGATGCAATCGCTTACGACAGGCTCTGAATACGGCCCTTTTCACGCAACGGCCCCTCTCATCTGCTCAGGATAAGGTTAGACATCTGAAAGACTCTTTAAACATTATCGACCATTTTCACCCGAATATATTCACTTCGAAGCCGATAAAACCCATGTTCACATCACTCTCAGATTCACAGTTCACGCGGCTGCAAGGAACCATGTGGTGTCAGCCTACGTACAATCGCTTCCCTTACAGGACCTTACAGAATCTGTTGTTGCCTTTGGGAGCACCAGCACTGTTCAGCAGGACATTCAAGACACTACGTCATTTCCAAGGAGTTATTTATCACCCTATCTGTACCTAATCACACACGATTCGTAGGCCCACTCTAAAGATTACAATAACACTTCCCGTCTGTGGACTTTCCGGCAAATAATACGAAGCCTGCTAGGGCAACCTCTCACAAGGTCTCCCCGATTCTCGCTTCGTCTTGACGTCTCCACATGTTACTAGTGCTCGAGAGGCATCGCAATGTCCCACCATGCCGGTGGATTACTGTACCGTAAAGAAGCGGACGCTACGTACAGGTAGGAATCGACGGAACACGAAGCTTTTGATGGTGCTTACGCAAAAGCAAAAGGAAAAAAAAACTCCCCATCTCCCGCTAAATGTGGATGCGAAGCAGCGGGGGAGATAATTAGCTTGAGCGGGAGGAACGTCGCCGCTCTCATTTCACGGCAGCCGTCCGAGCGCTCATCGCGGCATTGTACAGGAGAGAGAATGAGGCGCGCGCGCTCCGTCATTTTTATACTGACGTATACCGTGGCACCCCCCAGCGGAGTATGCAGCTGTCACACCACCTGTCGTGCGCGCCGCTCCGTAGAGGATTCCTAGAGGAGAGAACGGGGGGACTGAAGGAGAGGAGACGTGCATGCACTGTGGGGGTGTGGGACGCGGGAGCCGCTCCGTAGAGTAGAGGATTCCTAGAGGAGAGAGGGGGAGAGGACGCGCATGCGCTGTGGGGATGTGGGACGCCGGAGCCGCTCCGTTGAGTGGATGATTCCTAGAGTAGAGAAAGGGGGTGAGCGTAGCAGAGGATAGGGGGAGGGGACGCGCATGCCCTGTGGGACGCGGGGGCCACTCCGTAGAGTAGAGGATTCCTAGAGGAGAGAAAGGGGGTGAGCGTAGGAGAGAGAGGGGACGTGCAGACTAAGCCCCCTCCAAACACATGCAAGCAAGATCAAGGAATGGGGTCAACCTGGGCGACAGACACCACATGCCTAGCCATTGCTAAGCAGCCCCTCTCTGTCCTCTCGGCCATGACTCAAGGAATGGGGGTCAACCTGGGCGACAGACACCACCTGCCTAGCCATTGCTAAGCAGCCTCTCTGTGCTCTCGGCCATGCCTCTCATGACTGTGATAGGGTTGACGGCCTTCATATTACTACAGTGTTCTGGTTCACCCAATGGGTGCTTCCCTACTTCATGAAAGTGGCCGGACGCGGGACGCGAGACGGGGGGAGGGACGGACAGAGCCCCGAGCATAAGATGCTTCGCATCTAAAATTCCCCATCTCCCGCTAAATGTGGATGCGAAGCAGCGGGGGAGATGGTTAGCTTGAGCGGGAGAAACGTGGCCACTCCCGTTTCGCGGCAGCGGCCCGAGCGCTCATCGCGGCGCTGCACAGGAGGAGAATGAGGCGCGTGCGCTCCGACATTTTGATACCGCGGAACTACCGCGGCACCCCCCAGCGGAGTATGCAGCTGTCCCACCACCTGCTGTGCGCGCCGCTCCTTAAGGTAGAGAATTCCTAGAGGAGAGAAAGGGGGAGCGTAGGAGAGAGGGAGGCAGCGCGCATGCGCTGTGGGGGTGTGGGACACGGGCGCCGCTCCGTAGAGGAGAGGATTCGTAGAGGGAGAAATTTCCCCATCTCCCGCTAAAGGCAACCATGTGTGGATGCGAAGCAGCGGGGAGATGGCTGGCTTGAGCGGGAGAAACGTCGCCGCTCCTGTTTCGCGGCAGCGGCCCGGGCGCTCATCGCGGCGCTGCACAGTAGACAGAATGAGGCGCGCGCGCTCCGTCATTTTCATACCGCGGAACTACCGTGCCGCCCCCAGCGGAGTATGCAGCTTTCGCACCACGTGTCGTGCGCGCCGCTCCGTAGAGCAGGAGATAGAGGGGGGAGGGGACGCGCATGCGCTGTGGGGAGTGTGGGTCGCGGACGCCGCTCCGTAGAGTAGAGGGTTTCTAGAGTAGACGAAGGGGGGGGAGCATAGGAGAGGAGAGAGCACCTGTCGTGCGCGCCGCTCCATAGAGTTGAGGATTCCTAGAGGAGAGAACGGGGTGACTGTAGGAGAGGAGAGAGAGGGGGAGGGGACGCGCATGCGCTGTGGGGGTGTGGGACGCGGGCGCCGCTCCGTACAGTAGAGGATTTCTAGAGGAGAGAACGGGGGGAGCGTAGGAGAGGGAGAGAGAGGGGGTGTGGGACGCTGGAAGGGGTGACGGACAAAGCCCCCGCCACGGAGTAAGAATAGACAGGAGGGGGAAACTCGGCGGCATTCCGCGCCGCGATAGTGTCACCCCGAAGAGCGGCGGCGGACGTCGTGACAGCGCCACCTACAGAACCGCGGCCGAACTGCCGCGTCGGAGCGGCAGACGCGGGAAGCGTCGAGCCCTCTCTTGTCATCTGCTTGCGCGCCGCTGCTTGGTGCTTGAACGCCATACTTGCATATCATGGAACTGTCCACAATCGCTAGAGCGGTTCGATTTAATTTATTGCCCCAATCCATCCGTGCTTTCCGTACGCTTTTATTTTCTTCAATTTATTCACCTTCGCATGCTAAGGCAAAAGTCTTTTGAGGGAAACTGGCGCGCTATATGCGCTCATAACGAAACAAATGCCGTGGAGCCTGCCTGTAGAAGCGTGGAGCCTGCCTGCTCACCATTTCGCTGGGAAAATGCTGTTCGTAGACGTAGTCGCATGCTGTGAGATCGCCATCCACCCGGCTCTCGCCCATTCGTGCAAGCGTTCAGGGTCAGCTGGAGCTTTGAAGGTACGAACTTTTTCAGCGCAAGACTTATATTCACTGTTGCAGTTCGAGACAAAGCATCGGCGCCCAATGTGGACTATCAGCGACCTCATACACAGTCAACATAGATCGCGAATCAGCAGCGCAAGAACTGCCGAACTTACACCGTGTTGATTCTCGAAGCCAACACCGACGTTGTTCCGTCTGTTCACGTCTGTCTGCCCAAATGTGATGCAGACGTGTGATTAAATTTTCTATCCCCGCACACCAGTTCTGTATCGCGTGCTCTGATCAGCATTTTTATGGTGCATGGTAATAAACTAGAATAAGCTGTCGTCTTTCGTTATCTCAAAAAAATTTACGAAAACCAAGCCAAACCATTCCTGGTTTTCTATACGGGCCTGCTACGATTTCAGGTCGTCTGCTTTCTGAAGTGTGCCAGTTTGTTCCTTTCATTGTCTTCTTAAAAGCATGCGATACAAAATATGAAGAGAAAAGAAAGATTGGCACAAAGACGCTTTGCTCAGCTTCATTTTCTTAGCGCTAACCTTTGTTGCAAAAAACTATTTTTTGGAGGCACATGGCAACGTAGCGCAAGCGGCCAGTGGAAGATGTAGCAGACGACGCCCGGGCGCCGTCGGAGCACGCGCGCTCGCTCGCTCCTACCGCGGCGGAAAACGAATAGTTCCGCGCGTCGCCGCGAGGATCGCTGCGCGCACGTTCGCCAACCTCCTCTCCCAGGGTGACATTATCGCGGCGCACGCTCCCGCTGGCGCGGGTCCGGAGTTTCCCCCTCCTGTCTTCTTGCTCCGTGGCCCCCCGCAAGCAATGCAAGCGTGATCAAGGAATGGAGTCAACGGGACGCGGGTGCCGCTCCGTACAGTAGAGGATTCCTAGAGGAGAGAAAGGGGGGAGCATAGGAGAGGAGAAAGAGGGGGGTGTGGGACGCTGGGCGGTGGATGGAGGGAAGGACAAAGCCTCCGCAAGCACATGCAAGCAAGATCAAGGAATGGAGTCAACGTGGGCAACAGACACCACCGGTAGTGCGCGTTATTCTTTGCTTGCACCCACCACATGCCTAGTCATTGCTAAGCAGCCACTGTGTGCTCACGTCTATGACTCTGGTGACTGTTGTGGTGGTTGACGGCCTTATTGTAATACAGTGTTCTGGTTCGCATAGTGGGTGGTTCCCTACTCCATGAAAGTGACCGGACGCGGGACGCCGGACGCGGGAAGGACGGACACAGTCCCGAGCATAAGATGCCTCGCATATAAAAATTCGCCATCTCCCGCTAAAGGGAAGTATGTGTGGATGCGAAGCAGCGGAGATTATTATTGAAATTATTATTGAGCGGGAATATTATTGAAAGGATAAATGAGAATGTATAAGAGAAGACGGAGAATGTGGTGGTTGCGTGTTTAGTTAGGGAACGTGTGCGATTCCTTGCGTCGGTGCACGGGGCGCTTTGAAGACGACGGCCTTGTGATCGGTGAAGTGTAGCGTCAGGGGTTGCTTTTGAAGAGTTTTCATTGTGAAGTTTGCGAAGACGAAGTCTATGCACGTTCCCCCTTACGGTTGTCGGTTGTCGTCGGAAATGCGTCGCAACGAGTACCCGTCTATCATGTGGTGGACGAGCCAGTCGTTTGTGGTTATATCCACGTTGAAGTCACCCGCAAGCACGAAGGGCGTGTGGCTGTATGTACTGTGCGATTGCCTTCTCTAGGTAACGTTCGACGTTCTCTCTGGAGCAGAGAATGGGGGTGAGTGTAGGAGAGGATAGGGAGGGTACGCGCATGCGCTGTAGGGGGTGTGGAACGCGGGGGGCCGCTCCGTAGAGTAAAATATTCCTAGAGGAGAGAAAGGGGGTGAGCGTAGGAGAGAGAGGGGGGAGGGGGCGCGCATGCGCTGTGGTGGTGTGGGACGCGGGAAGGAGGGACGGAGTAAGCCCCCCTCCAAACACATGCATGCAAGATCAAGGAATGCGGTGAACCTGGGCGACCGACACCTCCTGCCTAGCCATTGCTAAGCAGCCTCTCTGTGCTCTCGGCCAGGACTCTGATGACTGTAGTAGTGGTTGACGGCCTTCATATTACTACAGTGTTCTGGTTCGCATAATGGGTGCTTCCCAGAGCCCCGAGCATCAGATGCTTCGCATCTAAAAACTTCCCCATCTCCCGCTAAAGGGAACCATGTGTGGATGCGAAGCAGCGGGGAGCTGGTTAGCTTGAGCGGTAGAAACGTCGCCGCTCCCTGTTTCGCGGCAGCAGCAGCCCGGGCGCTCATCGCGGCGCTGCACAGGAGAAAGAATGAGGCACGCGCACTCCGTCATTTTCATACCATGGAACTACCGTGGCGCCCCCCAGCAAAGTATGCAGCTGTCGCACCACCTGTCGTGTGCGCCGCTCCGTAGAGGATTCCTAGAGGAGAGAACGGGGAGGGGCCGCGCTGTGGGATGAGGGAGCCGCTTCGTAGAGTAGAGGATTCCTAGAGGAGAGAGAGGGGGTGAGCGTAGGAGAGGAGGAGAGGACGCGCACGCGCTGTGGGGATGTAGGACGCGGGACGTGGGCGCCGCTCCGTGGAGTAGAGGATTCCTAGAGGAGAGAAAGGGGTGAGCGTAGGAAAGGAGAGAGAGGGGAAGGGGACGCGCATGCGCTGTGGGGGTGTAGGACGCGGGCGCCGCTCCGTAGAGGATTCCTAAAGGAGAGAAAGGGGTGAACGTAGGAGAGGAAGGGTATGCGCATGCGCTGTGGGGGTGTGGGACGCGGGACGCGGGAAGGAGGGATAGACTAAGCCCCCGCAAACACATTCAAGCAAGATGAAGGGAATGGAGTCAACCTGGGCAACAGACACCACCTGCCTAGCCATTGCTAAGCAGCCCCTCTGTGCTCTCGGCCATGACTGTGGCGTCTGTGGTGGTGGTTGACGGCCTTATTAGGGAGCGAAACTCCTCAGGGCGGCAACCCGCCGTCGCCGTCGCCGTTGAAGCTCCCTGGCACGGTGCCAGCTGTGGCGTCTTCCCCTCACGCGGGAGGATAAATGAGCTTTATGAGCGCTGGAACGCGGATAGCGTCTGCACGATGCGCAAAGCGCGAGAATAGGAACGTTTGAGAAACGGAGGCAGAATAGTGCCCCTCTCCCTCTTTCTTCGATTATGCCATCTCCCCTCGAACCGGGGAACACGCGCAACCATCCCTTCACCCTGTCGTCCGCCCAGTGAAACGCCACGCGCGCCGAACGCCGCGTGCGTGGCGTTTCTAAGGAGCTTTGCTCATCGGTTGTATTCGTACACGGAACAACTGCTAGTTTTTGTACTACATTGTTCTGGTTCGCAGAGTGGGTGCTTCCCTACTTCATGAAAGTGGCCGGACGCGGGAGGGACGGACGAAGCCCCGAGCATAAGATGCTTCGCATCTAAAAGATGAGTAAACTTAACGATATTTAGAAATATCTTTACGCGAGTGTACCACAGTCACGGGAATTTAACTCATTTACACGTATATTTCGGTGCATTACACCATCCGTGCCACATTAAACTCACATCAGTGTATACTGAGAAACATCAACGGCACACGTCTCTCATTTGTGTCGAACGTCACCTCCAATATCATGGCAGCTTTTTTTACGTTAAACATCGTCATGGATATTAATGGGGGTGTTGTAAACCAAACTATAAAAGACAGTTCGACTAGCGCGATCTAAAATGGAAGCACAGGCGTCGAGGGCACGTGCGTGTCGCATGTTAAGTGCGAAGCATTTCTTAGCGAGCTTCGGCGACTTTGACCGCATCTATCTATCTATCTATCTATCTATCTATCTATCTATCTATCTATCTATCTATCTATCTCATAGGTCGGCAAAACTTGTGGAACTCACTCCAGACTCACTCATGAAATATATTTTAAGGCGAAAGCCTTTAATGTCTCATGCTCACGTCCGTCCGGTGTCCGTCCGGCGTCCGGTGTTCTTCCGTCCGTCCGTCCGTCCGTCCGTCCGTCCGTCCGTCCGTCCGTCCGTCCGTCTGTCCGTCCGGATGTCCGTCCGTCCGTCCGTCCGTCCGTCCGTTCGTCCGGATGTCCGTCTGTCCGTCTGTCCGTCCGGATGTCCGTCTGTCCGTCCGTCCGTTTGGATGTCCGTCTGTCCGTCCGTCCGTCCATCCGGATGTCCGTCTGTCCGTCCGTCCGGATGTCCGTCCAGATGTCCGTCTGTCCGTCCGGATGTCCGTCCGTCTGTTCATCCGTCCGGTGTCCGTCCGTCCGTCCGTCTGTCCGTCAGTCGGTCTTTCCGTCCGTCTTTCCGTCAGTGGAATGGCCACACGCTTTCGCCGAACACACTTTGGAATGTACAAAGTGTCCTTCAATTTTTTGCGCTTTGGGCTCACTCGAACTCAGTCTCACGAAAGTTTTCTTGAGCCGAACTCACTCGGACTCACACTCACGAAAATTTTCTTTAACCGGACCCACTCGGACTCAAACTCACCAAAACATTACTCACCCGGACTCACTCAGACTCACAGCCCGATCTGAGTCTTAGTGAGTCCGAGTGAGTCGGCTCATGAGTCCGTTAGCCTAGAATTAGCTTTTTTTGATCAAGGTCTCAATGCTCTTTAACACCAATATCTCACGTAATCGGTGCCATCTTTGCGCCTTTTGATATAGTACCCTCGAATACGAGTTGTGAGTGCTCGCAAATCAGTAAAGTCATTTTTCTTGAAAGAGATGACAACATTAGATATATTTATCAAACTCTTCCCTGGAAGAGTTCGCGGGGGGGGGGGGGGTAATACACGCCTCTGATCAATAAACATTGAAACGGTGTACGAACGACACTGCGTTGGAATACGTGTCAGTAGACGTGAGTATAAAGTGAATCCAAGTAAGGCTGATAGTAATGCTGAAGATGAGTAGATAGGTCGAGAGGTCGGCAAAAAAATGTAGAACTCGCTCAGACTTACTCATGAAATATATATTGTGCATTGGTCACCAAAATTTTCACCAGCCGAACTCACTAAATTATATAAAATTATGACGTGCATGTCATGTACAACATGCTTTACATGCCACGTTCATAGTGCGCTAAAGGCCGTTTCGCTAGCTTGATATACACCAAATTTGTTATTGCGTGACGTGACTGTATGACGAACATAAATGTCAAGTGGCAATACGGAAATCATGACATGTCATGTGCAACATGACTTGCTTGATTTCGGGGGAGCTCACCTCCTTGAAATGGCCATTTTTCGCTCTGTATGCCATGGCGTTTTCGGTCGTTTTAGTGGACCACAGTGGCGCAGTTCTCAACTCTGCATCTCTCATGAATACCACCCCGGCTAAAGCCGAGCAGGCCGCGGTGGCTCTCGCTTTACTTGACGAGACTAGGCATCAAATCTACACCGATTCTCGCGCGGCTGTCAGAGCCTTTGCATCAGGTTCCGTTTCCGCCGAGGTCGCACACATCCTAGGCGACAGAGTCATTTCCTCACACACCATCACGTGGTTTCCGGCTCATCTCGGGTCGCACTTATCCTCTCTGACTAACCTCAATGAGGTCGCCCACACCCGCGCGCGCGAGCTAACCCACCGCGCAGGGTTGGACGGAGGCGGTACCTCGGGGACTGGTCGGGAGGTCTTTCGAGATCCTTTATTCACGTTCAACGAGGTTTCTAAGCACTACCAGCTGTCTAGGCGAACGTTTCCTCTTCCGCACGTGAAACTCTCCAGGCCGCAGGCTGCCACGCTTCGAATGCTGCAGACCTGGTCTTATCCCTGTCTATCAACCCTAAGTTCTTACACGGACGCTTTTGCACCGGACTGTCCCGATTGTGGCGCGCGAAGCAATTTAGATCACATGCTCTGGCGGTGTCCCTCCTTACGGGGTCCTCAACGCCTCACTGAAGAAGAGTGGTGCTCCGAGCTAAGGAGCTCGAACCTACTACACCAGTTAAGGGCCGTCCAGAGGGCCCACGACGCGGCGGTGAGGCTTGGCCTCCCCGTCCCCACGTGGGAGCGGCCCGCGGCGCTGCCGCCCTGAACGGCTGCGGTGCTCCTCAGGACTATCTTAATGAAGTTCATTGTCTGTCTATGCCATGGCGAAAAAAATTTCCGAGGGGGCACGTGCCCGGTGTGCCACCACCTGGCTACGCCACTGATGTGACTGTATGACTAGCATAAATGACAAGTGGTAATATTGAAAGCATGACATGCCATGTGCAACATTACTTGCATGCCACGCTCATGGCACTCTCGTGGCCGTTTCGTTAGCTTGATATACGCCAAATATGGTATTGCGTGACGTGACTTTGACGAACATAAGCGGCAGGTGGTAACATGAATATTTGTCATCTATAATGCCATTTACATGCCACGCTCATGGTGCGCTTGCGCCCAGTTCGGTAGCTTGATATTCACCAAAATCAGTATTGCGCGACGCTGTATGACGAACATAAATGACAGGTCCAAACATGTAAATCATGACATGCACATTATGTACAGCATGATTTGCTCCTTGCTGGCTGCTTCGCATTACATCGATTCCCACAGTGCGTGGGATCTGCCGGTTTTTTTAGCAGTCATTCTGCTTGACGTAGTTTTTCGTTGAGCAGAACGAGTAACATTGGCAAGTGAGTCGTAAAATACTAGACGTAACGAGAGACGTTCAACATTTCAATCCCTT